>JACXGJ010002073.1:0-71528 GCA_016801105.1 Esox niger | reverse complement strand
TGTTAGCTACGGAAAGCTAAGTTAGTAGCCGCTGAACAGAAGTGATGGGGTTGTATATACAGTCCACCAAAGCGTGTTAGCTACGGAAAGCTAAGTTAGTAGCCGCTGAACAGAAGTGATGGGGTTGTATATACAGTCCACCAAAGCGTGTTAGCTACGGAAAGCTAAGTTAGTAGCCGCTGAACAGAAGTGATGGGGTCGTGTGCATGTGTGTGGGAGGGGGCACCTCCGGGGAATCTAAAACATTCATTACCAAAAATCTGATGATTTTTCAAAAAGCAAACAGTAAATGAAATTGGTAACACTGTAAAAAGAAGACTTATATAATCCTATATTACATTATGGAATGAAATCCTGGAATGGCTTCCAGGTGGTGTTGCATATTTCCAAATGCTTTGTAAAGCTTGGTGCCTCAATAGAGTGCATACCCTTGAGGCCCTTGGCCAGACTACTAGTGCTGGGCTTCAGTGGTGATTCAGGCCATGTAACGCCATAGACTTGTTTATTAATTTAGCAGAAATACATTTTCCCATGGTCTTATTAAAGACCGGACATATGCCAATTTTTTCAAAAAATATAAGCCATAAGACACAACAGGGTTTAGTTTGGCCCAGGGGTGTGAAGGAGAAGAGAAAGGCACTGGATTAATAAACTATCCTTGCTGTCTTTGCCTGGAGGAATACCTCCTCTCTAATGCAAAGTCACTGGGTTACTTATGTCACCCTACGTGTCTCTACTGCTCACGTGATGGGAGTGAACTGGGCTGTACATGGCCCTCTCTCAGGGTGTTTTGCAGTCGGCTGGTGTCCTTGGGGTGGTCTGGTGGTCGGCAACGCGTGTGGGGCCTTTTTTCTGCCTGGTTGGCCCTGTCCATGGGGACCTTTGGAATAGGCCAATGTCTCTAGACCTCCAGTCTTTTAAATTTACTCATCAGTAATTTGTGCCAGGGACTTTGGTCCATCTGAATTCTATGCCTTTTGGATCCATGGAATCCTTCTTCAAATGTTTCTGGTGTCCTGCGGGCTCATTTATAAAACTGTGCATAGAATTCACGTGAAAATGTTGCGCACAAATGAAACACAGAATGTCATAAGCACTTCAGGGAACTTGTCATAAGCAATAAGTTAAGAGGATATATTTATATATTTTTATATTGTAATATTGTTAATTTGAAAGCTTTTCTCGAGTTTCATCCTTCTGCCATCAGAGTCGCAGTTTCCTATTTTGCAATTGTTTTTGCATATGCAAGGGTCAAAGTGTGCATGGAGGACCGCGCATTCTCACGTGTAGTTCATTTTTATTAATCCTAAAGATTGCGTAGGAACTGGCGTACGCATTCTTTTGTACGTACGCAGCGTTTATAAATGAGGCCCCTGGAGTCTAGAGACCACGCCTTAGGAATATATGGCCTGACAACACACATGTCACTGTTCTCATAGTTGTGTTTGTGATCTATTTTCTGCCTGATGATTCCTGCTGTCACAGCCCACCAGGTCGTTCCTGTCCTTGTCCAGCGGCTTATCTGGATTCTGTCTAAAGACTCTGGACACTGTCATCTTTATTGATCCGCTGGTCATATGAACATGTAAAATGATTGATCTGGAACAAAAACACTCATGATCTTCACCTGCCAGAAGGACACTGGCCACCCCTCAGAGCGGCTTCTCTGTAAAGTTTTACCTGACATGTTTTTACTTCTCTAATTGTTTTAGTAACCGGTTAGTCAAAGGAACAAGGCAAATCGGTAGTTTATGGTGTATTGTCAAATTGAATTGAAGTGTGTTCATTTGGCAGTATGTTTGGTTGTGTTTCATGCCTTGAACATAACTGTCATCTGAATTAAGCTCCCGCTAGTAAACTTGGCTGTATAGTGGACTTTATTTATATAAACAGGGTCACGTCATACATTCTCTTATATGTAGTTTGACACTCATGGTGTGACAGACTGGACTCATATAGCTGAGCGACATTTGCGGCAGAGGTACTGAATGAGGCAACAGGCTTGGTTGTGTATGATGTCGTAAACGTAGCACATCCATATGAAGGGAGCTTGTGTTAGTAAATGGCAGATTTTGCTATGTGAAAGCTGCAGTCCCATAATTGTGGTGTGATAGTATACATTCAGTCTAATGCCAGTAGATGCTGTATCTGCTGTATCTTTCTAATAACAGCACCAACATCCATCCATGCATCCATTCATGTCTACATCCATTCATGCATGTATAACAAACTAGCAGTGCATGATTCCAAAAGCTTTCTGTTGAAAACTTCCTCTTGAATCTTTTGCATCAAGCTTTTCTCAATACAGACTATTGATCCTGCCAACACAATTTACATGTCTCTATTCTTCTGGGGTCCCCAAACATTTCTTCTTTATTAACAATATTTTGTCTCATTAGCAATCTCCCACATTAGCAAATTCATTTGAAAATGTACATTTCTCAACTGTAGACTACTTATTGCAATGAATGATATCAGCTAAATGGCCTCAATGAGTGCTTAGTATGGTTGGATTTCTGGTTTATCGTCTGAGCTCTGGGACATCTACAGTGCGTCACCCATCCTCTCTTCATTGGCACAGTCCCTTCACAGTGACTCATGCGCCAGTCCTTTCTGCTGCAGTAATATTACAGCAACATGACAAGAGGTATTCACAACCTCCAATAAAACCCAGCTTAAGTCTGTATCCCAAAAAATACCATATTCACTATATAGTACACTATTTAGTACATAGTTGTCCTGTGGGATTCCGATCAATAGTAGCACACAGTGTAGGGAACATTGTTCCATTAAAAGTCAGAGCAACTGACTTCTTCCCAACAACACCTAGCTGAGAAAAGACCACAGCCTGGTTTAAAATAACAGTGGGTCACAATATGTCCTCCTTCTCTCCTAAAAACCCTCCATCCTCCCTATTTGCATTGTAGAGGGCACTAATAGCAGGAAGAAAAGGGCAGGATGTGTGTGGTGGTTTAACAAAAAACTGTGAGCTAACTTGCATTCCAGCCCTATTATCTGTATGAGCAATCCGTTAATAGATCTGTGCCGGTGTTCCAATGTCTATCAACATGGAGTTGTTCTCACCACTACGTCAGTACAGTAACTCTAGGGGGGCCACTGTGTATGTGTAAATATGTGCACAGCCATAGATATCTCTAGTTTCCTGTGATGCTTAGGCTCCAGCCTGCAAAGATGTTCCAGGGTCTGTAACCCAGATTGATTATTGACTGCTGTAATCTAATGACTGGAAGTGCCTTTAGCACAACAACATGCAAGTATAAACAATAGGTTCAGAGCAGAAGTTATGTTAAGACATCATTACACATAACGCCAAGCTATTTTGCAATGTTAACGCAAGTATGTGACATTCTGTGTGTGTGTGTGACCGTGTCGGTGTGTACTGGCCCACAGGAGTGTCTAAAGCTAAAATGCAGAGAGCGATGGTGTTCTCCTCCATACAGAATGTATGGTGGTTTTATACCAGAGACGATGGAAAATCGATTCAAGCTCCCTCCCTGGTAGATGAAAAAAAGAGCTTACCCTAATATAATGTTGGGGATATTGAATCTATTTATAGGACGGCTGCTGTTTTTGCCAT
This sequence comes from Esox niger, assembly GCA_016801105.1. NCBI lineage: Eukaryota > Metazoa > Chordata > Actinopteri > Esociformes > Esocidae > Esox > Esox niger. Next base: position 67,930 of record JACXGJ010002073.1, on the reverse strand, counting down.
ATGCCTGGTTTAGGCAACTAGATTCAGCCGTGGACTAGATTATTATAATTATTCTAAAAGCATATTTGCAGACTGCAAACTATATAAAACTGTTGCACAGAATTTTCAGATTTGGAAAATATATTCACATGTCCCTTATTTAATTTTAATATGTCCCTTGTTTAATTTTAATACAAGCTAACTTTAAACATTACTACAATTATTTCTTTATGTTTTTTTGCCCTCTCAGCTAACCAGTACAGACTTATTTGGAATGAATGGAAATTGAGTGTAGGACGGAAGACACTGAAAACAAGCATTTCTGGCTAAATATTGGATAGCAAATGAAACCAAATGGACATGGACATTCATTTCCATTAATGCTGTCAAGACACCTGGCTGCTGTTCTGCTGACCTTCCTTCCCATACAATATGACCACTGAGACAAGCTGTGGTACAGACTGGGCATTGGGCTATGAGAGTGTAGGAGGCCAGCCACCTCCCGACGTGTCCTGTAACACTGAGCAGAACAAAAATAAAGCGCAATTTCTAGGATGCATCCTTTAACATTTGAGACATCCCTGTCCTCCTAAAGAGACTGGCGGATGTTGGCAAGGTGGATGAGCTGTAATTGGCACCATCCACCCAACAGCGGGCCAGGCAGGTCATTTATACTAGTCCTACTTTCCGTGGAGCTAATAATAGTGGCCCAGTGTGTTCTAATGAGGGAAGGAAGTGAGGGTCCAAGGACACAACAGACCTGACAGAGTGAAAGGTCAGGAGGACAAGGTGCTAGGCTGGCGACAGTTATAGTGTCCCGTTCATGGCAGATGTGCGTTAGCTGCTTCTGGAAATTACAGCCTGTTGAATTTGCCTCACAAAGTTAATAAAACAAATGAAAATGTCATTTAAGGTTACAATAAACATTGTGCTGGTTTTTGGGTCCTTCCACTTCCAAGTTGTAATGGATCTTTACTCCTCATTCTGGTGATGAATTGAACCCACCCTGTCTGTCCTAGAAACATCATCCTTCTTCTCCCAGGAATTCATTTCTATCTGCATGCATTCTAAATGTAACCCTATTCTTTATTTAGTGCACTACTTTTTACCAAGGCCCATAGAGAACACTGGTCAAAAGCAGTGCACTAAAAGGAACTAGGGTGTCATTGGGGATACTGAAGTCTTAGTTGGCGTCCGACAGGAGCTGTGTTCCTTCATCATTTTCTCTAAATATCAGACAGAGCATCACTTTAAAAGGTTTAATTTTTCCACATTCACACATCCCTTCTTCCTCTGATCCTCTTCCTCCACTGAGAGCCAAGAAACATGCTCCTGTTCTAACAGAAATGACCTACATAGATAACAGCTACATGAACCAATGAACAGGGCCCTTCATTCTCCTTGCAGAGAAAGAATTATTGATACGTCTGAATAATGTTGGATTTAAGCAGCTGGTTTGGCAGTGCCTGGTGGCCATAAAGACAAGGACCGTGATCCTTGTCTGGGGTTCAGAATGTTCCTGTGTGTGTCTATGAACAGGCTTATTTGGGGCAAGGTAGGGAAGGGAGAGAACCATGAAATATTAGCTGGTATTATTACATCAGAGAGGATCCTAATCTGTTCGAACCGACCTAAGAAATGGATACACCATTGCTGTTGGAAGAGAGAAAACCCGATATTTTAAGCCCTGAACCCCCCCATTAAACACTGATTTTATCAACACACGCATATAGTAAATAACAAACCAGCTGTGCCTTTATTGGCTGCACTCTTCTGAAAAGGGAGACTAAATGGTAAAGAAGATGCATTGGTATTTCATGTGTCATGCTCCAGAAAACAGAATAGTGGGGCATGTTACTAACATCCCAGTATTTACAGCTTAATGGACAGAACAAGCCATTCCATTATCATGAGCCAGAGCCAGAAATCATGTGTGCATTCTTTTGGTCAGCCAAAAATGTAGTATCCCATTACAGATGTGTTCTGTTCAGGTAACATCAGTTCCAAAATTGAAATTCCATTGTCTGCCCTTGCAGTCGTTAAAAAATAAAAATAAAAATTGGAAGCCGTGATTAGTTCCCAGAGCTGTACGATAATACGCTAGTTTCCTACTGAGACCAATAGGCTGTTGATTCATGCAGTATTTCGGATACTCTGTGTGCGTGTTCGCGTTTGTGAGCATGACAACATACCGTCACCTTCTCTAAGTCAGCTTCTGAGGAGGTGGGAGACAGTGGGCTGATGGGGCTCAGAGAGGGGGAGCTGCCCACACTGGATATGTGCTCAGGATCAGGCACGTACAGAACCTGCAAACACAACCCATGTGTGAATTTACACAGGCCAGAAGCTGGGCCACGAACACGTGCGCACACACAGAAAAGCATTTATATGGCAACAGAAGTGACTATGAGATGATGGTGATTCATGGCATCCCAAGATGAACAAAGAAAAAAGGGCAAATAAATAATGGTAGAGTGTTGACTGTTGAGATTGACTGGAGGATGTCGGAGAAGTTGACTATACAGTGAATAGTTGACCTATTTTCAGCTTTAATAAGATCGTTTAGGCAACAATATTTAAAGAAAAAAGGAATTTGAAAAGCTAACAAAAGAGATTTCATTTCAGGAGAAGGCATCCTTTCATCCCTTGGACCCTCTGTCCGGGCTGCAGCTAAACAGTCCCACACACAGCAGGGTGTGAAGCACTGTGTCTTGTGACACTTTGACTGGCAAAAACTTTGCACTTCAATTTACAACCACTGCATGTATTCTCTGTAAATCTGAGTTGTAATCAATCTACAATATCCCAAAACCACGTGGGAAAATGCATTATGGTTTAATGAAAATATTTACATGAACAATGTTGGTTAAAATACTTTATTAAAGGTGAAAAAAAGGTCTGACATTTGTATTGATTTCAGCCTTTATATTAACAAAAGCTGCCTTTCCAATAAGGGCGTGTTGCCATTTTATAGCCATGGATATATTCTGGGATATTTGATTATTTGTGTTTATCATTTAAGCACTAGATTAGCATGCATTGTCAGCATTACGTGTCTTGAGAGGTCTCTTTCTTGGCAGAAAGAGGCCAAACTGGGCACACAGCAGTTATTGCAGTGGTAAGTGTGTTCTGATTAAACCGGCCCAGTGTAAAGGGGTGTAGCTAGGGACAGAACTGTAGTGGACTTGAGTGTGCGTATGTGTTTCTCTGTAATAAAGCGGGTAGTGGTCATGGACGAGGTGCTGAGAGCCCCCCAGAGCTCGCTGGCTGGTTGGAAGCAACACTGGTAAATGCTGCTGCTGACTGCCAATGTGATTGCAGCCTCTCCGCTCCGCTCTTTGTGAGGAGTTGAGAGGTTTTGGTGTTGACATGCATGAAGGTAGGTTGTTTTTCATGTTTTAAGGCGAGAGAAGGAGAGGACATAGAGAATGCAAAAAGAAACCTAAACAAAAGAGGGAAACACTGAAGGCAACCAAAGTGGTTTCATCAGAATTGTGTTCATAGGAAAAACATAATGTAAAACTGAGTTAAAGGTATTATCAGAAACTGATTGTATTCAATTGTTGCTATGGGTAATACCATTTAAAATGTTCCAGACTGAGGAGTTTCAACATCCTGACTACCATGACATCTTAGTGGATTAAACAGGTTTTAACATTTGTTTTATTTTGTTCTGTCTGTCTTGTTGGTGTTCAAGTGAAAAAATTAAATAATTTAATGTGTAGAACATTTTGTTGATTACATTTTTTTTTTTTAACGAAATTATGTTTTAACTGTAATACGTTTTTAGGAGTGACACCAGCGTAGGCCACTGACAGATCCGTTTGATAAAAGAGCAGAGATGAACAGTGAATGGTGAAGAGGGTTGGTCGTTATGGCAGTGAGAGACACCAAGCAGATTGGTGTTTCCCAAACCATTCCTCAGAGAAAGTATCCAGGATTGAACATTTTTGTTTGAGCCCATCACTAACACACATAAATCAACCTTGTTAAGGGATTATTCACTGAAGGCCATTTGATTGAGGTGTGCTAACTTAAGGCTGGAACCAAAAGTGTACAGTCCAGATGGTCCCGGAAAGAATGGGTAAGCAGTAGGTAGAGTCCACACCTGGCCAGGGCAGACAGCTCTGGAGAACAGCTTGTTGAGCTGAACCAGCTCGTTGGGTGTGGTGTCAAACTTGAGAGCTATGTTGTTCAGTGTGTCCCGCGACTCCACCTGGAGGGCAACAAAACAGAAGAGAAGCACACAATATCACAACTTGTCCTAAATTAGGTTGGCAGGTCCACCTCAGTTAGGGGTCAATCTGGTGTGGTGTACAGTAGAGGTATATTTTGACCTGGTTTGGTGTACTGTAGTGGTATATTCAGACTGGTGTGGTGTACTCTAGAGGTCATAGTCGGAAATCCCAGGGGAGATGGGGACGTGACCCCCCCCATCTTGGGGAAAACCATGATATGCCCCCCCCCAAAATGTAATGTCAATAATTGTAACGAGACTCAATGAAAGCACTAATTGCGCATTTAAGTTTAAAAAATTGTGACACCCCCGCCCATTGCCTCACAGTGGTTTGATCCACTGCCCCCCAGCCCTCAGCAGTGGCACATCTTGCAGGTAAGGTGCATGTATGGGAATCTGACAGTCTGACGTTGGTGATTGACTTTCAGTAAGTAGTTCAAACAAAGGATATGTTAGACATTTCTTTACTTCTACTGCACAAATCAATAAAAAAAAATCTAACCGTCACCTGCCTTCCTTTTCTTTGCATTGAATTACAGGTCATTCGTTATGTTAGCTTGTGGTTAGCTGATGTTTGCTAGCAAACTACAGTAACATCAACCAGCTTTTGGCAGCTGTTTAATTCGAGTCAATGAGGGAAGCTTGCAGTGCAGTGTATGTAGTGTTCCTTAGCTGGCAAGGTGACAGTGTGTGTCTACCATCTGAAAGGCACTCAGTGCTCATGGCTAAAGTAGGCTAATAGAGTAAATGTGTTTTATGTTGGTACTGTAGAGTTCACACACACAATAGCTGAATTTGCAGAGTTACAGCAAAAAGCAAACCGATGGTGCAAACTAAAACAGTATTACAGCACTTTTTTTGGTATATTACGGCACAAAAATTGCTCTTAGGAAATGTTTATGTAAATGTCCCTTCCAAACTTGATGTCAGATTTTGTATTCAAACTGATACGATGCGGTGTATTGCAGATATGTATTCAGACTGGTGTGGTGTACTGTAGTGATATATTCAGACTGGTGTGGTGTACTGTAGTGGTATATTCAGACTGGTGTGGTGTACTGTAGAGGTGTATTCAAACTGACTGGGTGGTCTGTAGAGGTGAAATCAGAATGGTTTGGTGTACTGTAGAGGAGTATTCAGAATGGTTTGGTATACTGTAGAGGAGTATTCAGAATGGTTTGGTGTACTGCAGAGGAGTATTCAGAAAGGTTTGGTGTACTGTAGAGGAGTATTCAGAATGGTTTGATGTACTGTAGAGGAGTATTCAGAATGGTTTGGTGTTGGATGAGCGCTTTCAGCATTCAGAATCACTGACAGCACTTACTGTAGGTATGGAAGAGAATGCATAATGACATTCAACAATTTTGTTGATCCTGAGGCAAATAATACTAAAACGTCAAAATTATCCGTTTGTTTTAACATAGGAAATTACAAAATAGTAACCAGCAAGTAAACACTTCCATTTCCCAATAAGTCATGATCCCGTTCTTGTTGTCCATTGACTACATTTGATCAGGTGGAAAAACAGCTTGGTAGAGGGGAACAGAAAATATTATAGTCAGAGCTATTTCAGTCTCTTTTCAGGATGAAGACTGAGTGACACAGTCTGTGAGTCGGCATTGAGACATCCTAGCATCTACCTCCTGTAGCCAGCTGTGTCCTTCTGAGTGACACAGCCTCTGAGTCGGCATTGGGACAGCCTAGCATCTACCTCCTGTAGCCAGCTGTGTCCTTCTGAGTGACACAGCCTGTGAGTCGGCATTGAGACAGCCTAGCATCTACCTCCTGTAGCCAGCTGTGTCTTTATGAGTGACACAGCCTGTGAGTCGGCATTGAGACAGCCTAGGATCTACCTCCTGTAGCCAGCTGTGTCCTTATGAGTGACACAGCCTGTGAGTCGGCATTGAGACAGCCTAGCATCTACCTCCTGTAGCCAGCTGTGTCCTTCTGAGTGACACAGGTGCATTAGCCAGATCCTGCTGCTGGCTATATAACAGCGCTACAGAGACCTGTGTTTGAGCTGGTGAATAACTCACATGTCCTGTGGGGTTCTGCCTTCCAACTAACTACGACAGTGATGTCAAGGACGTGCGTGACAGAAGCATGGGAATTGAACAGACGTTCTCTGTGTGTGTGTGTGTGTATGTGTGTGTGTGTGTGCTGGTGTTTTTGTTGAAAGCAGAGTTGCTGCATGACAGTGACTCTGAGTTGTGTAATGGTAGATAATGGGGCTGTGTGTTTAGTGGGAACAATCAGTCATGAGACGTGCTCAGTCAATTTCCATAGCGGAGAGAGGGAAGAAAACAATTGGGCAACATGGAGGAATGTCTCTGTCAGCTCGTGCAAACTTGTAAATGACAAGCTCTCTACAGATGGGAGGAAAGTCATGGGGTACAAAAGACAGAAACAAAAAAGCACACAACCCACACATACACACATTTGTTTTTCTATACACATGGAAACTGGAAATTCTGAAATCCAGATTCGCTATCCCCTAGGTCTACTCCTTAAACCTGGCCATAACGTTACCCATAATGCCTAACTCTAACCTATAACCCCTACTCCCCAATCCTAACCCTAATTAGTAACGTCTAAAACACAATTCTAAGACTGTTTTAACCTAAACCTAAAAGATTTGGAGGAATGGCCTCAGTGAGACTTGGCTGAGAACCTGGCAAGTGCATTTCTTTTATAATTTGGCCGGTCAAATACATGGTTTATGCTATAAAGTTTCATTTCAGAATATTATCTCTAATTTAAAATGTTGAGAAAGGTGGACTGGTAAACTACGCAGCTCTCTCCAAAGTCACCTGGCATGTGCACAAATGTAGGTCTTTAAAAGTGCATGTTAGATGTCTTACAGTAGGTTAGAATAATTACATGAACTTCCTCCCAGAGCTGAGGAACTTTCGAAAGAAACCACCTCACACACGGAAAGTTAGTCATGTTTGATGGGCTACTCTCTTGCGATTGTGAATAATATCTTTCCAATTCTCTTACAACAGTCCTAATCACCAAGCCTCATAAACGTGTCTGATCGCATATCTCAGTTTTAAAATAGGCTACTTGAACTGCTGAAAATAGCTACTTGAAATAATGTTGCAAGTTCAATAGGAACTTAAAGCAGACCAATTATTTGAGCGTTTATCTCTTTTCCGCATATTTTGTCTTAAACCAACTGCAAAGTATAGCAAATGTGAATTAGATGATACTTATTATTTTCAGCATCTATTTTTCTTATAATACAATTTCAGACAGTCAGTATTTCATAGTGAACGACATATTGTTCTATCTGATCCATATATCTGTGAAGACCTCTACATTGAGGTACACATCCCCCTGTGCTGTCAGTAACATAGGTCATGTAAGCCAGGCTTCATGACTCCACCTCATAACTTAGTCCCGAAAGCGGAAATGACATGTTATGTCCTAGTGGGAACCAGTCAAAATAAAATGATCAGAATGTACCAGGGATCTCTAAGATTTGTGTGGCTGAGTGATTTAATTCAGGCCAAAGTATTTGCAGAATAGGACAACAAAATAAATGTCACCAGTCCAGGGTGATCTTCGGTAGTATAGTTTAAAATCCTTTACGAGATTACTCACAGGATATTATTTACAAGCTAACGCAACAGTTCACCACGTTAAAATATATTTTTTCATCACAAACAGAATCAATATCAAACTATGACGGCAGACATTTTTAAATAACAAAATCATCTTTTTCAATGCAACCAATCAACACTGTATTCCCCACCGAGCACCACTCTCAGGGTCCTCAAAAGGCTCTGCTCAGAAGTAAAGCACTATGGGTAAGGGGTTCCCATTTAAGGCATGATGAATCACTTCAGCAGACTGTCACTGCTGATGACATAGCTTCAAGAACTGACCACTCAAGGACTACTGTGATTGATTTGTAGCCTGTAAGAGTTTACGGCTTAATTTCACCGGACAAAAGCGATTTGGAGAAAATTATAATAATATATCACATTTAAAAAAGAATGTAAACATCAAGCATTGGACATTTTGGCACCAACACAACCAATTTCATCAGTTTCCCATTTGAATGGTCATTTTCTAACTGTTGCTGGTAATCATGAAAGCGCCTAAAATGTTTAGAATTATATTTGGAATATGACAGCACAATCTAAAGACACACAAACAGACTGCTATTACAGATGCCCAAGTGACTGGTAACCCCAGGTGACTCATGGAGGACAGCAAGACCAAAAAACCCCACTAATGGGGACAATTTAGACACATTAGCCTAACTGTACCCTGAGGTGGAACATCAGGCTGGCTACTGTAGGTCAGCTAGACCCTGGCCCACCCCTGGTTATGCATTCTGCCAACTCCTATACATATGAAAACAACCAGAAAGACATTTAACAAAAGCTACCTACACATCAAATGTGTCATCAAACAGAAATTAATGCAGATCGTTCTTTCTGGAAATAATGTAATCAACCGACAAGTTATATCAGATACACCATCACTTCGGAGATGCTTGTAAGGCATTCTGTCTGAAGAAGTCTGGTTACTTACAGCATGACAGTTGCCATAGCGACTTTGAGAACCTCAACGACATTCAACTGACAGCTAGAACCTCCATTCACACACTCTGAGGACAGAGCAGAGCAGAGGAGACTGTGATCCAAATGTAATACGTAGCAGATTGAAGGAGAAACACTAAGTTCAGACAGAATGTCTGTGCCACATGCCAGAATGACAGGAGTGGTTTTCAGCTGTCCATGAGAACTCACCACACAGTGCCATTTTTAACAGTACAAATAGAAAGACCTTATGGGACACACACGTTGGCTTAGAAGCTACCAGAACATTGGCAATAGAACAGTGGCAAAGCGTGTTGCTTACAGTAGGTTAACCGCACCACAGTGTGAATGATTCAACTCAACAGAGGGTTGTGAGGAGGCAGTTTCCCAGTGCCTGACTCATCCTTTTCCATTCATCCATTCACTGAAGGTCAGCCAGTAGGTGTAATCGGCGTTCATCAAGATATTGACATGAATGTTCTTTAGGGTCTAAAAAGAGCAAATGATCATAATGTTGATAAAGCTGCAGTGCTGCCTTCTTCGTTGCTGTGGGTACCAGGCAACAGATTATAAACCTATCTATCTGGTGATAACGGGACGGAAACACTGGCCGACCAGCCCATGCGCGGCACAGCGCGGGGGATCAGTTTAAGATAAACAGCTTCTAAATGGCTAGGACACACAACTGCTCTCAGGACAAGTGCCAGGATTGTTTTTGGCCTGTGTGTGAGGAAGGTAGCCATGCAGCACAACTTTCAGCACTTTCTAGGGCCATGGAAACTTTCTGCGGTGGCTGGGACTCCTCAGGGTCGGAGCTAACGCGGGAAAAGGTGGGTATGATTCAAGGGGGCCCATAGCTTGGGTGACCCACTGATCGTAATAATGTCAATGTTGCCTGCAATTGGATTCTTAACCATGGCACTGCTCACGTCCATCAAGTATTACCTGAGAAAAATAAATATAAACATAGAGGGAGGTGTGTGTGCATGTATATGAGTGAGAGCATGAGAGACAGGAGATACAGTGGATAAACATTAGACTCGTAGTGGCTGACAGGATAGGGAGATGGCTGTCTCATAATTTAATTTACATTTAAAGTGCTTTATTGGCATGGGAAACATTTGTTTACATTGCCAAAGCAAGTGGAAAATTAGAAAGATAACATACAACTAATACGAAAAGTTTTAAACGATTCTAAAAAAACAGAACACACCGAAAACTTTTAAAGAAGCCTTTTGCTAGTTTCCCAACAAGTCTATTGTCGAAATGTTCATGCTCTGTAAAGAAAATATTTGTTGCCCCAAATACTTTCTAGTTTATTTTGGTCCAGTCGTTGTATAGTGCAGCCTATACAAATAAATTGGGATAAAGCTCTGGAGAAATCTCAAATAAACACAGGCATGGCTTTTGAACAGTACAGGAATATGCTGGCTGAAATGGATCAGAAAAGGAGGTTTGGATTTACAGCTCTGTTTCCATTTTGTGGGCAATCCGCACATTTCCTAGATTTTCTCTAGAACCATGTCTCCATACTGTGTCCACTTTAAGTTGACACTTTCCAGTGGGTCCAAAGGTTCTCTTCTTGTTTCCCCATGATTTGGTTGGGTCGGTGTTGCTCTCCTGGAGCTCTGTGGGGACTGTTGGGGTTTTCAAACAGAGCCCCAAGACCAGCTGGCTTAAGAGACTCATCTCTATGTTCAACTCAGTACATGAGGATTATGTTATGAAGGGTTTCAGAATCCAATTCCTAGATAAGGGTGTGAAATTGAACATGGCTTTTATTGATTTTGATTTGAGTGGGTAAAGGGTTCTTATACTGCTCAAATAGCAGGGATCATTTGGGTGTTTGCATTGTACACTGGGAATACATTATCCAAATCCTGCATATAGTCTCAATTAGGTGCTTATTCCATGCAAGTTATTTTATAAGAGACCCCCCATCTCTGAAGGGCAATATGGATTCTTAGGTTTTGTGCTTTTTCATGGTGTAGAAGGCCTTTCTTGACTTGTCTCTCATTCCTAGCTTGTCGAAGTTACCAGTGGTCTAGATGTTTAGGCTGTAGTAAGTGTCATTTTGTTCATCCTTACTTCACCAGATATGTTTACTGAGGGCACATTCACATTTACAGCAGCAATGAGGATTAACTGCCCTGAGTTAGAAAACTAAAAAGCTAGATTTCTTGCAGCTAGGCCCCACGTTCTTGCAGCTATGCCCCAGGTTATTGCAGCTATGCCCCAGGTTCTTGCAGCTATGCCCCAGGTTCTTGCAGCTATGCCCCAGGTTCTTGCAGCTAGGTTCCACGTTCTTGCAGCTAGGCCCCAGGTTCTTGCAGCTAGGTCGCACGTTCTTGCAGCTAGGTTGCATGTTCTTGCAGCTAGGTTCCACGTTCTTGCAGCTAGGTTCCACGTTCTTGCAGCTAGGTTCCACGTTCTTGCAGCTAGGTTCCACGTTCTTGCTGCTACGCACCACATTCTTGGAAACCCAGTAGCTAGAATTTCTGTTAATGGTCCTGGCATCTTACTGAGATTTACTTTCAAGGCCCAAGTCTAACAGGATTTATCGCGAAAATCTAGGTGCGGCTGTAGGACTTCATTTTCTGGGGGACTATCCCTCTTTCTCTGGACATGCTGCTACTATGACAAATCTCCTCTCCGGTCCCCCTGTCATTCTAGACATCTCATGCCCCAGAAGGCTGCCTTGTCAATCACCCTGTGGTCTGTTCAGGAGGGAGGAGGTGTGAGGTAGTGTGAGAAAATCTTCTGAATGACACCTGTCCAGTAGCAACACCAGGAGATAACATAAAGCACACATGCATACGCACCCACACATCAACATGCTGTCGCTACCAACTTCCCTCTTTCCTCATCCTCCATCAATCCCTCTCTTCTCTCCTCTTGTCCCTACCTCCTCTGTCCATCCCTCTCTCGTCAGCTCGGTGACCAGGCTGCTGTAGCACCCCATGCAGCATTACCAGGGAGAGGAGAACCAGACTGTAGCACCCCATGCAGCGTTACCAGGGAGAGGAGAACCAGACTGTAGCACCCCATGCAGCGTTACCAGGGAGAGGAGAGACAGACTGTAGCACCCCATGCAGCGTTACCAGGGAGAGGAGAAACACTGTAGCACCCCATGCAGCGTTACCAGGGAGAGGAGAGACAGACTGTAGCACCCCATGCAGCGTTACCAGGGAGAGGAGTGACAGAGTGCAGCACCCCATGCAGCGTTACCAGGGAGAGGATAGACAGACTGTAGCACCCCATGCAGCGTTACCAGGGAGAGGAGTGACAGAGTGCAGCACCCCATGCAGCGTTACCAGGGAGAGGAGAGACTGACTGCAGCTGGATTTCAGGGTCATTTCAAGAACAACCACACTGAGCAGCTGAGCAGAAACGGACTCCTTATTCAGTTCAATCTGAGGTATCAAGGTTCTCTGTTTCTCTCCCTCTCTCACACACACACTCACACAGACACACACACAGACACACAAAAAAACACAAATACATACACAGACAGACAGACAGACACACTAGGGATGTCAAGTCGCTAGGAATGTCAATGCCAGTTGGAAGGTCATTTGTAAACACAATGGTGGAATGCTTGCTGCTAAGCGCCACACAGAATGAACCCAATGACAGACTGTGATCGCAGGAAACATATGTCTTTCTTGGTATTCCAATGGCAAAAAATACTGCCACAATACTCTTCTCCTAGACGTCTGGATTTCCATAGTGCGTCTTACCTCAGAGGATACATTTTTTGGTGCGGTAGAGAGTACTAGCTTTGTCTGACAACACAAAGTCCGTCTTTTTGTAAACACACACCATTACATACAGTAAACACGTGCTACTGTAGCAAAAATATCACACACACACACACACACACACACACACACAGACAGACAGACAGAAGCCAGCATGGCCGGTCTCCTCTTCATAACACAACACCAGCAGCAGCATCACATCAGCTGTTCCTCAGGCTACGGCAACAGCCAGTAGAGACGGAGCGCGGAGCAGCAACACACACAGAAGACACCGCTCAGAAGCCCTGTTTACTTACAGCATACTCAATGGTTCCTTTGGGCTTCTGGAACGACATACGTCTGCTGCCATCCTTCTTCTCTTGAGTCTTCTTCTGGCCGGTATCTGAAAGCAAGCGAGGCAAGGTACGCATTACGTTCATGTTCCCCTCTCTCTCCCCAGCTTGCCTTGTCACAAGCCGCCGTTTCCCAGCCCCACGGGTAGACAGCTCATTCGTCAACAGTAAGCGTGCGAGCCAGCCAGCCAGCGATGTGAGCGGAGTGGAGCCTCTTTCTGTTCCCCTCCCTCCGTGAGCTCTTGCCGCTCTAGCTCTCTCCCTCTCTCTCCTGCTCCTCTCTCTCCTGCTCCTCTCTCTCTAGCCCTCCACCATGCTTGCACAATGACAGGCACTGATTCCTCCCTGCTGCTGCTTCTCCTCTCGCAGCAGACATACAGCACCCTGACCTTCACCACACACTAAGCAGAGGAGAAGGGAGCAAGGAGGACTGGGAGGGAGGAGGGCAAGTGCCAAGAGCTGAGAGAAACAAGCTAGGGACTAGGACTAGTAATATAGCAAGGGCAATGGAAATTAAAATAGAACTGGTTTGAGGCTGGAGACTGGAGGCAGGTGTACGGAGACTGGGGGCTGGGGTACGGAGACTGGGGGCTGGGGTACCGAGGCTGGGGGCTGGGGTACGGAGACTGGTGGCTGGGGTACGGAGACTGGGGGCTGGGGTACGGAGACTGGGGGCTGGGGTACGGAGACTGGGGGCGGGGGTACGGAGACTGGGGCCGGGGGCAAGGATCTTGGGGATGACAACTCAAGGCTGGTGTATAACGCCGAGGCTGGTGTACAGAGGGGGATCTGAGACTTCAGGTATTGGGTTGAAGGCACAAGGCTTACAGTCCAGTCCAGATTCTCTCGGTCAGCTTGGTTCGGCTCATTACGAGCAGGAGAACAGATCAGAAGCCTAACAAGTCCCTACTTCCTCTGTCTTTGTCACTGAGCAGCTGGACTGAAACATGAGTCACTGGCCATGCAACCATTCTATTTCTGGGGCTCAGGATTCACTGAAGAGGGAGAGGAGGGAATGAGAGCAACTTCAGGTGGAGCTCCACTGTGTATTCCCAGGACTGTAGCTAGAACTCCACTGTGTATTCCCAGGACTGTAGCTAGAACTCAACTGTGTATTCCCAGGACTGTAGCTAGAACTCCACTGTGTATTCCCAGGACTGTAGCTAGAACTCCTCTGTGTATTCCCAGGACTGTAGCTAGAACTTCACTGTGTATTCCCAGGACTGTAGCTAGAACTCCACTGTGTTTTCACAATGATATGAAAATAATGTCTGAAACCTGTCAGATGCAACAAAAAGGCTGTGATAGAGTATGAGCTTTGGTGATCAAACATCTGCACTAAAGAGTATTGAGGCTAAACACTACTGAAAAACACATTGTATTGATGCACACACACAAACACACACACACACACACACACACACACACACACATAGTATTTAATAAACCAGGTGGTTTGAATTCTGGATGCAGATCGGCTGATAGCTGTGCTATATGAGACTGTTTACAATAGGTATTATATCATATACATATTATGGCTGTAATGGCATTGGCAACCAATTAAAAAGACCAATAAAGCTTATGAGGACTGTCATATATTGCCAATATACCACAGCCAGGAGCTGTGTCCAGGCAATTTGTGATGCATTGTGCCTACATACAGTTCTAAGTTGTGGTATACTGGCACGATAACACGACCGCTAGTGCCTTATGGCTTCAGTATACGACATGGTTTATAAACTGTGTGGTTCGAACCCTGAATGCTGGTTGGCTAAAAGCTGTGGTATATGAGCCTTTATAAAAATGACAAAATATTTATTTGTCTAATTATGTGGTTTTATTACTATAGCAAGTATACATGTTAGAGGTGTGTGCTATTCAGCCAATATATACCAAGGTCTGTATCCAGACACATTGGTTGTATGGTACCTTAGCAGTGCTATATTTGCCATATCACACACCTGTGTCTTACTGTTTAACTGAATAATATATGCGGGATTGAAACATGTACAGTTTAATGTCTCTGCCTCCTCCAGTGGTTTAGTTAACACCTCACATGCAGTTGTATTAGAGGGGTGTATGGAAAAAAAGGAGTGAAACACACTGTCAGGTCAGAGACATAACTGTGATGTGATACCAAAGACATGAGGGTGTGAACAGTAAGAGGGTTAAGCCAAGATCTATATCCCCTGAAAGTAGGAGGGTTAAACCAAGACAACATAACCTGAAATAGGAGGGCTAAACCAAAACAACATAACCTGAAATAGGAGGGTTAAAACAAAACCATTGTCACCTGGCAGATGAAGGGTTATGCCAAAACTGATTAGCCAAGAAAAAAAAAAGATCAACATCACCTTACTGTAGGAGAGTTAGGCCAAGACCAATATCACCTGACTAGGAGAGTTAGGCCAAGACCAATATCACCTGACTGTAGGAGAGTTAAGCCAAGACCAATAACACCTGACTGTAGGAGAGTTAAGCCAACAGCAAGAATAAACAACATGAAGAGAGAGGGAGGGACAGCGAGAAAGAATGAGAGAAGAGATTGAGAACAGAGCGTGAGATACAACGAGAATAAGAGACCTAAAGCTACATTCACTTTTTGCTATGGCAAAAGAAAAATGTACATAAAATCGTATGTAAAAATATAAACAAGACACTTAAATAAATGATGTCATCACAAGAGCAAATATTCTGTTTGTAGGATATTTTAGAAGAGTATTGAATAAAAATGTGATTAGATGCTATGCATTCTGCAAAAAAATTTTTTTTGAGTATTGCCAGAGTTTGCAAATAAATGCGGGATGAAAGTCCCAAATAATGGGAGCAACAGTGTCTGGAGCACCAGCTAGTACTGAATGATATCTCAACAAAAACACTGCTCTCTTACAGATCTGGGTGAAAGTCATTAGTTGTCTAACTTAATTTGACTATCTCCCTCTCCCCGAAAACAAAAAAGGAAAACGAATGAAAGGAAACAGAGCAAGAATTATACAGTACTACTGTGTTTTGTCTAACACACGATTACTCTTCATTTGGTATGACAACATCATCTTTAGAACTTTAAATAAAAACAACATTGGTGCTGAATAGTCTTCTGACTTGGTAAAAGGGTGGCTGTATATTTTTTAAACAAAGACGCCTCTTATGCCAAGATTCAGTCTAACAGTCACAAGCAGGACGGCAGCAGAGAACGCCCGTGTGATGATGACTCGGACGGGATACTGTCCCCCGCCTGGAGGAGGCCTCGGTGGAGTTTCCTCCCTGAGAGACAGCCAGGACGGCAGTGAGGGAGGGCAACCCGTTAGCAGTTAGCTGTGTGGTGGTGAGGGAGGCAGCATGTGCAGTGGAGCAGGGCTGCTCTTTCTGACTGGGCCATCAGTGCTGTACAACCCTGCCGGTTGATACCACCACACACACAAAAACACACACAACACAAACAACTTTTAAATAGATTGGAATTCAAACAATCGCAAAAATGCCTCAGACAAACTGCTGATTACAAATGGAGAATAAGCTACACACCCCTCCTGCATCTGATGTACTCATACGCAGCCAGACAATGTCCTCTCAGGACCACGATGTGGTGGCTGATGGACGTTACTAGTAGCTGCCCCCTCATTCACTGGTGTTAACAGCAGAGGAGGCCAGAGCTCTGTGTGTCGATGGGAGTAATCAGGGGGTGCGCTCTGCACAACTTCAAACCACCGCGGGTTTGTTTTGAAATGGGGGTGGAAAGGTGAGGGGAGTGTGTGAACAGGACGACGACCTGTTGGTCACTGAGCCAGTGAACATTCAGAGGGGATTGCCGGTTTCACCCTTCACAAATGGCAATTCGTTTTATACGTTCAGAAATCCCCCCTGAAATAAATGCTCAGAATCTACACTTTAACCGCAGAGTCCCTGTTCGATTCAAATCCAAACTTTTATAGTAACAAGCCGGAATAGGAAAAAACTAGTACAGTCCCAAAAATTACAGAGGGCATTGTATATAAGGCGAAACATGGCCTTAACCCGCAGCCATAACAACATGGCAGCCATTGGAATGAATATACACTGGCTTTGCTGTCAAACTTCCCAAAGGAAACTCACAGTGACAGCACACATCCCTTTGCCAACACACTTGCTGTCTTTCTATCCTCCCGTCTCTCTCTGCATGTCTCTCACCCCCCACCCCTTCCTGATGCCCCTCTCAGTCTAGCTCTGCATTATTCAGTCAGTTTCCCCTGCGTACAGCCCCACCACACCAAACTTTGCTGGAGCAGCACTTTGTGTTGTGTCTCGGCTGTTTGGACAGAGAGGAGAGGGCCAGTCACGGACACGTCAGTGTGTTTTAAAACGGTCTCTCTCCTCCTCTCTCCTCCTCTCCCTCCCCCACTGCCGCCAATTGTCTTCCCCTGCCCCCGCATTTACACTTGCAAGTTGCTCCAGGTCAATTAATCAAACCCTGATGCTGTCGCAGGCCTGTTGAGTGTCACCTCATCCAGACTGCCTCATTAGCACGCACTCCAGGGCGACTAATCACACCATGATCCTTCCATTGGCTACACAGTTATTGCCTTGTGTGCAATATTCCGTTTGCAAATGAAGTTGGGGGAGAAGTACTGCTGTAACTTAGGCGCTGTGCTGTATAGTCACATGTTATGATTCCACTGCAAAGTAAAACTATTGCGGTGCTGTAACTATAGTCGCATGTTATGATTCAGCTGCTCTATAGCACTTAAGTTCTTTGTTCTAACTAGACTCACGTGTTATTATCCTGCTGTTCTGTAGCATTAGTGCTGTTCGGTTACTGTACTCACATGTAATGAAACAGCTGCTATGTAGCACTGGTGCTGTGCTGTAACTATACTCACGTTATGATTCCGTTGCTCTGCATACTGTAATTGATTCCTCAATTCTCTTAGAGTTGCTGGATCCTTTGATTTCCAATGTTAAAGTAATATTTCAAAGTAATAATCCCTAAAAGAAACATAATACATAAGACATAGACATTTTTTAAATATTTATGTGACAAAGTTCATTGTTATTGGAAGCTTGCGCATACCCACATTCCTCAGTAATACTGAAGGCAGTAACTACTCAAGATGCCACCTGGAGAGTCTGTTGGCTGGTCAAGGACCTCATTCTAGACCACCTACCCAGAGCAGCTATCCTAGTCATTCTACAACTAGCACACTATTGATAACAAACCCACAGTGACATGCAGTAACCTATGCCAGACTGTACATTGGAGTGCAAACCTCCCTGCATGTGGATCAATGCTGTAGGAGGACGAGCTTGCCTGTTGATCCTCTGCATCTCTGACTGATGGCTGCAACACCAACACCAACCAACATCTCAGCTTACAAGCTGAATCAATACCCAGTAGTAAGGTGAAAGCTAAAATAAGAACCACAAACTCTGCAGTCACTCCCTGTACCAATCCTCTGTGAGCATGTGTCACTCATATTATTCTGGTCAGAATAACATAAGACCAAACTAACATGACTGACTACTTCAAATGAGTAAAAGTACAAATAAAATAAGTGGGAAAGCTTGTACAGAAAGCTATAGCCAATATAGCTCCACACCTGGTAACCTTGTCAAGACCCGACTGGTATCAAAAGCAGAATAATATCGTTGAATGCTTATCTTGGCTGTGTCTGAGGCACAGTTCTGCATACATCATTTAAGAGGAAGTACTTCGATTCTGAAACTTTTTGGCCATTTTCAGAATTTTCTGTATTAATGACATTGTTAGAAACAATCTGAATCGAGTGATTGATTAAACAATACCGGCACTCTGCCTGACCTAAAGTATTAAAATACGGTGACTTCCACCAGACAGCAGCAACAGAGTTTAAATGGAATAACTCCATGATATTAACCACCCAGCCCAAGTCAAGCTCCCGCTCCAGCCACAGTCATTCACTGAGATCACAGGGAACAAATGAGCCAGTCTGTACTAATGTGACTAACTACCAAACCAGGATAACAGCTGACAACTTGAGGAACCTTGTCCAGACAGCAAACATTAGCCAGCACATCTTAGATCCCTGCTGGCTTTACTGCTGAATTTGTATCTTGACCTCTCATTTCACTGAATCGTGGTTTGGCAGAAAATGGTGTCCTCTTTGCAGACAAAGGAAGGCATAGGGTGATGCCAAGCCTCAAGGGTTGTTTGGGTTGGTAAAGTCAGTGCATTCAAAGAACGTGTTAAAGTATCTATGACAGTCCACATTAAGGATGTCTTTGAAACTCTGTAGAAATATTGATACGACCATAGTATTATTTTATCAACAGAAATATTCTGTGCATGTGAAATATCAGAAGGTCGACACTGAGGCACATCAAAGACTAGGTTAGTTACAATAAGGCATAATATACATGTTGAGAAGCAACCAGTTGTTTCCAATTGGAAGCCAATACAATACAAGCATTGTGCTGTAGTCTAAACAAGCGCTGCTGCACATGACGAGACATGAGTATTTGTTGTTGCTTTTCCCCATGAAGGTTCAAAGGTTGTTGTGCCTGCAGACTTCAAAGCAGCATTGCTAATGAAGACAGTCAATCTGCATTGAAAACACATTCAATCAGCACCTTTGTAATTGTTATTAACACCTTTATAAATCATCCTTAACACCGATTTTCTATTTCATTAATGACCATTGAAGGAATTACTGCTGGTTGGAATGTTTTAAGGACACTTGGTCTAAACTTCTGAAGCATTACAAATCTATCTGTGCATGTCTAACCAGCAAGGCTGAAATTACTGTATGAATACGGAATATTTTTCCCTCAAGGCAATTCATATTGGATAGTTGCTTTTGTTAATGATGATTAGATTTTCATTCCGCTTTTTTTCTTTTCTATGTTCCCATTAAATCAGAAGTGGGCAACTTAGACAGGAACATTGCAAACTCTCAAAAGTAAGAACAGGCTAACTGATTCGAAATCAAAGTGGCCCACCAGTTACCCATCGCTGGACTAAATCTACTATTAGACCTATTCACTTAAACCAAACAAACGAATATGCATAAGGCCGTCCTGTGTTGTAAGATGCTTCAACACAGGTTTGACTCAGGCCCACTGTCTTGTTCAATAAATCAAAAATTGTACTGCAAAAAGATATCTTTAAAAAGCTGAAGGAATTACCAAGAAGATCGAATAAACCATCTCTGCAAAGATAAGCGTTTCACACAATCATTGCAGTACGTTTAAAAAAAAAAAGCATTCAACAATTATAACCATTAGGACAGAGCACATTTCTACCTATTTCCTCATCTCATGTATTCCAGACCTGGGTTAATTCAAAAACAACTTCCATTAAGGTGGCCTGTTGCAAAAGTAAGGTCCTGAGCCCACCCATGGGTGTACAGCAGTAGTCCTGTCCAGACTGCAGCAGCACTGTAGCACTCATCTGGTTAATAGTTTGCTCTAATTAGGACAGAGATTAATAAGATGCGTGCTCTGCTGCCCACTGTGCCTTCCCGGGAATCCAAACGCCACTGAAGCCAGTTCATTAACAGTCCCTCTAGTTCTCTGTCTCTCATGGAGACGGTGTGTGTGTGTGTGTGTGTGTGTGTGTGTGTGTCTGCAGGCCACGGCCCTCCTGAGATTAAGCTGGCTGATATACAGGCCTCAATAGGGCCGTCGGTGGTGTCCTGTCCCTGGGTGATGAATGAGCAGGCAAGGGCCCTTACATCAACTGCCCACTTGGCTGCTATGGAAAATAACAAACACTCTGGCCAACTGACCAACGTGAGAACTGGTCGGAGCTGCGTGCCTGTCTGTGTTTAAGTGGTTAACTCGGCAATTAGTATGCAATGCCATAGGCTACGGAAGGGATTGAGTGACTTCCCCCAGCTCGGTTTGTAAACTATGAAAGTGAAGTGTCCACTGTAAAATACCTTCATTGTAGATGTAACATTAAACAGTGATGCTGTCTGTAAACACAACATTATAGTTATACTCATGTTTGGAGTATATACAGGGTTTGTTTACGTTAACATTGTTGGTAAATATTAGAGTAAAATAAATTCATGGTTTGGGATCAGTTGCGCAACAGCTAAACCAAGCCCATGCGCAACTGCTAAAATGTACGTAGCTGCAAATGGTCATTTAATGTACATGTGGTCTAAGCCCGAGTATTCGAGATATATCAAGGGTATGTTGAATAAAATTCTTTCTTCAAGAACACTCCACGAACTTTGTACTATGTCTACGCTCCGGTTAAAAAAACAACGGAATGTCTAAACTCGGAGACATTGGGAAGCATTACACATACTAGATTTAACAACGGAGTCGATACCTGTTTTAAAGTCGGTAATGTTGTTGTGCACAGATCCAGAGTGATCCGAGGAAGAGTCTTGGTATACTTCTGCAGTCGAGGTGGAGACAGGCCAGATTCTATTAGACAGCGCGTCCCTGACAGCTCGCGCGCTACTCCCTGTCACAGACAGAATGTAGTCCATACTGTTTATTCCGTACGGCTATATAACATGGACGAAAGTTAGCGCCAAAAACCTTTCAAACTGGAAATATCTAGATAAATAACTTGATATAATATTAAAAGTAAGTGCACAGATATACAAGCACACTTCAGCACTCGAGCAGAAACAGGATGTGAAACACGTCAACAAACTGTAAAACTTTTTCTGTCTCGATGACGTCACTACATACCCCAGAATGGACTACATTCTGTCTGCAAGCTCTGTCCTGCATTTACGGCAGTCATTACACACAAAATCCACGGGAGCTACAAACAAAAATTTAAATTGGGCAATATAAATGCTACGACATCCCACCTAGTCAGTTGATTTGTTACAGGAAGCTTCTTGCCAAAATCAAGTAACATTTTAAATTAGGGATATCCAATTAGCCTATGTTTCAATAGAATATACTGAAACCAGGTTCATCCCCACAGGTATGGAATTAGCATCAAGAATAAACTGGACAAGATTGCCAAGAAAGAATCTTTAAAAAAATGTTACAGTGTCTCCTCTCTAGAATAGTCAAATGGGTGGGATGGCCTTATGCCCCAATGGGTTTTGAGAAATCAGTTATGGGCCCTCCCAAAGGCAGAAGTGGCAACTGCTCCAGGCCTCACAATATCCGGGGCCTTTTGACCTTTTCATAATTATTAATCATATATTAATCGGTACATAACATGTCCGATTGATAGCCAGCAAATCCTCCACTCGAGGCCCCTCGCGGACGACCACTACTGCGCAACTCGACTCAGCCGCCAGTATTTCGTTACTTTCGCACAGGTAGTAACTTACAGTACGCTAGCCGCACTCAGGAGCCATTTCTTTCCGATCGCCTATTACATTTCAAAGGTTCGTTTGACTTGCTGGTCGCTATACATTTTTAAGCAGGTTTATACAACAACTATAATTTGCGCAAAGAAATAGATAATTCTGTAGATTAGGGAATATGACACATTTAGAACTACTCATTTATTGGTTTGGACTAATAACAAGCAGTTAGTTATAAATGTAGTTGGTAGCCACTGCTTTATAAACAAACCCAAACTAATTGTTTTGGGGATGTTACAGTTCATATAAGACGCAGTCACAATTGCATTCCACCAACTGTCATTTACAGTCTGGTGGTGGCCACAATTTAACCTAATTCAAAGAACAGTCAGTATTTGTTATTTCTTATTAGAAAACTGCGACTGTGAACAGATGTCGTAGGTAACACCAGTTGTAAGTAATATCAGCCAACAACTTCGTCACACACAACCGTCATTGAAGGTATACTACTTTTATGTATTTTTTTCACTTGTACATTATCCTCAATGTGAGTTTCTGATGCATATTTCTCCACTTAATTATAAAATAACCACTATTCTTGGATATCATGGTTGAGGTTTTGTGTACTGGGTTAGTGTATGGCTTTAACTGAGTTCTATTGATTATTGTCACGGTTCCTCCATCTGCACCTTCACCTCACTCCACCTCACGCTTCCCGGATTCCCGTCGGACACGAACCTCGTTTCTCTGTTCTCCTACCATCTCCTGCACCTGTTGGCTTCCCTCCAGTCTATGTGTCTCGATGTTCTGTATTCAGCTGTTTGTGGTTCAGTTCGTTAGTGTCTGAATATAAGGTCTGGGGGGATGGTGTCCGTGATTGTTTGTCTGTACATTTAGCTTTGGTTGTTACCTGATGTTTGAGATTGATTTGAAGTTTGACGATTGGCTCTTGTGCCTTTTTTTGTTGTTTTTTG
Source organism: Esox niger (assembly GCA_016801105.1). Lineage (NCBI taxonomy): Eukaryota > Metazoa > Chordata > Actinopteri > Esociformes > Esocidae > Esox > Esox niger. Next base: position 44,852 of record JACXGJ010002073.1, on the reverse strand, counting down.
TTATTATCAGCTGTAACTGCTGGGTGATGAGTTTTTTCATTACACTCTCCTGAGTTTACCCGCATCTCTGCTTCCGACTCTTCCACAAATGTCACGTTAACATTTTCAAAGATATTTTCAGAAAGGTGATGCTTCATTGGAAGGAGAAAGTGGAGAAACCATGGAAGAAATCCTGCAGCAGTATATGTGCACTGGAGACAGCAGCTTCTCCTGCTGGACCACTATAGACCATAACGTTTATCAACAAGGAATTTTAATGAAGGGATTTTCTTGCCAGTCTCAGGGTTTGACTATTAGTTAAGTGCGTCAAAGTCAGACGGGTTATCTAATCAATAAGGCCTATGGATGCAGGAGTTATATGGCCAATGCGAGAGCTGTTCTAATGGACAATGCAACTCAGATAACCGGGAGACAGCACTTAGCAGCAGTATATTGGCAATACATCACAAACCCACATTGTGTCTTTTTGCAGTTTTAAATCGGCTACCAAAATTCTAATCAAATTGTTTAGTTTTTTTGTCATAACTGTAATAAGAGTCTCATATACCAAAGCTTTCAGACAGGCAGGGTTTATAATTAAGAATCAATAGGTAGGTCACATTCCAATTTAGCAGTATCGGAATCTGATCCAAGACTACAAAGCCCTTTTAAGCTCATGCTTAAGAATAGCCCCAGGACCATGAAAAAAGTGCAAATCTCCCATTTAAAGTCAAAAACGTGTAGATTCTGTCCTATTTTGGTAAGTGGGTATATGAGATTCCAAACAGTCTTAAACCTTCCCCTCTCGCTACTATTGTCTTCTAAGCATTCCGAAAAAGGTAACAGGCATGACCCTCATTAGAACTAAATTAACCATATATCACTTGATGAGTGTAGTCTTTGGCTATCTGTAAGACCTTTTAAGATACTGTCTGGTGTCGAGGTAATGGATGACAGGAAGCCTGGCCCCTGTGATGAACCTGGCAGTACATAACACCCTCTGAAGCACTTTGTGACTGTGGGTGGTGCAGTTGCCTTACCAAGTGGTGAGAGAACCTGTTAAGATATTTTCAGCGGTGCAGCTGTTGTTATGATGCTCTGAGGGACAATGTCAAATATTTTCATCCTCCTGATAGGGAGGAGGCCCTAACTTGCTTTGCTCATAATGTCTGGATGTTTGTTTGCTCAGGGACTTCATTGGCATTTGTGGATGGGTTATTTGGAATTTTGGGTGGGTGCAGTTGAATACCAGCTGACATGCGCTTCAGTATTTTATGGGAATATAATCACTCACTACTGTAACTCACTAATATAAATAAGATTACTGGGTAAAAGGTAAAGATAAATGAGTGGTCAAAATAATTTATTTCAGACTGTTTACGCTGACAGCTCAATATATATTGTAAAGGCATTTATCAACAAACCTCTCGCTTCCATTGTTCAACACTGTGTTGGGTTGTATCCCAAATTACATTCTTGGTGTATTTTGCAGTTTCTGATTCTATGGTTGGAATAAATGTAACCGCTTCCATTGCACAAACTGTAGGTAGACAAATTCAGAAACTAGACTATCAACTGCTTAATCCCAAGCTGCCAATGTAAATACGAATACTTTATTCACTGTATACAAGTTCTTGAAAGGTAACTTTAGGCCTATTTATCATGAAACTGTAAGATTTAAAAAATATATATGTTTAAGAATGCATATATATTTATTATAAGAATGCATAGCAGTTGAATTTAGAGAATTTTAAATATCCATCTTTCCCAAAGCCACACAGGGATAATGTTCACTAAATACTGTTATAGTATGTGTTCAATGGGTATGATATGTTGTGCCGCACCTGCTGGATAAAATGAAAAGATCTGACGTAGGGGCATATGGCAGGCAAACCGATTTAGATTATTGGTTTTACACTACAGTTGTTGTATTTAGATGAATGAGTGTTGAGACATTGGCGTCTGAGTAAATGTCAAATGTCTTTTCAAATGTCAATTGTCCCTCGTTACCTTCTGAGGTAACTTTTAGGACAGTCTAATCAAATATTTACACAAGAGACCAGTGTTCACGTGAGTTTTGGTTCAATGTTGCAGAGCAACTAGCACATGTTTTGAAATAGTACCTCATTTCTGATGACCCTTCCTTCTGCCTTTTTATTTTATATACCATGCAACAAATGATAAGATGGACTGATAGATGGGCGTTCAGTTCATCGCACTGGTAAAGTTACAAGTTCCAGGGTGAACATGTTGATGGATGATGCTGCCTACAGTATGAAATCTAAACTGAGGGATTACAATTTGTGCTCTGCTCCATAGTGACCTTAAACATCAGCCCCAGCCTGTGTCCCTAGGACGCTTGGCGCAGGGAAAGCTTGTTGTGATGGGATCTGGACCGTTGGGCACTCTGCCACCACCTGGGCCTTGTTGCTCTGTAATATATAGCAAAGGCTGTAAAGCTGCCCCGAGCAGTCATCAAATCATCCACTACATACACACACTTAAGGGGACTTGGGTTTCATTTCTGAACTCAGTTGGTTACAGGGAAAACCAGACACACTGTCACCCGACAATCTACCTCTGTCGGTGACAGGAAGAATCAGATAACTCATTTTACAATCTAACTCAGCCAGTTACACTGAAAGTTCAATACACTCTTACCCTACAATCTAACTCAGTCTGTTTTGTATCAATTCTCGTTTCCCTAGCTCTCTGGGGTTTCCAGCAGGTTATCTGTAAAATCCCTCTATGAAAACTGCTGATGTAAAATGTCATTTTAAAATACATTTGAATGATTGTTTACAGGAAGAATTCTGTAACTCACTCACTCTAAAATGTGAATGTCGGTTTAATGAAGAATCTCACAAATTTCCATTTGATTAGGTACACCTATCTAGCATTGGATAGGACCTCTGCCTCCATCCGCTTATAATATTGATATTCCGAAATGCACTTCCGTACACCGCTGTTGTAAAGAGTGGTCCAGTTAGCTTGAACAAGTCTGGTCATTCTTTGACCTCTCATTTTATTCACAATTTTCACCCAGAGAACTGCAGCCCATTATGGTTTTTGTTAATCACACTATTCTCTGTAAACTGAAGATGCTGTATTATGTGAATATTCCAGGATGTCAGATGTGAGCTCTGAGACACTGGACCCAGCACGTCTGGCAACAACAAACACACCACAGTCAGTAACATAGATCACACACATTATTCTAAGGTTTCGTTTAAAATTATAGAACATATTGACCATGTCTGCTTGCCTTATATACTGAGTGCAGCCACATTGATTAGCTGTCAGTAAATAAGCAAGTACACAGAACACAGTGTCAACAACAACAATCTGCTTAAAGTCTTTATGTTTGCCGCCTGCCTCTTCAGGCAGTGTAATTAAAATACATGAAACATCCACTTTGATTAATACAATTTGCATTATTGGGTGGGATTAATTAGATTAAAATCACCTACAAGCAGACATTCAGTTTGGGATGAGTTTAATTTGTCTCCATTCACACTCACCACATTGGGATGAGTTGTATCTACAACTCAGTTTCCAAAAAAGTTGGGAAGCTGCATAAAATGCTAATAAAAATAGAATGCAATGATGTGCAAATCATTTATCCATATATTTAATGCAAAATAGTAAAAATACAACATATTAAATGTTAAAACTTAGAAATTATAGTGTTTGAGTTTGATGCCAGCTACACGTTTAAAAAATGTTGGGACATGGCTTGTTTACCACTGCATTGCATAACCAATTCTATTAACTAACAATACTCTAAGTGTTTGGGAACTGTTTTGGGAACTGAAGAGACCTATAATTTTGAAAGTGGAATGTTATCTGTTCAAACTGTTCAGGGTCTCCGTTGTCTTATTTTTCATTTCATGTTTTCAGTAAGTGATAGGTCTGGACTGCAGGTAGGCCAGTTTAGCACCCAGATTATTTTACTACAAAGCCATGCTGTTTTGATATATGCAGACTGTGGTTTGACATTGATATGCTGAAATAAGACCATTCCTGAAAAAGACGTCTGGATGGCAGCATACGTTGCTCCAAAACCTGTATATATTGTTCAGCATTAAAGGTTCCTTCACCGATGTGCAAGTCACCCATACCATGTGCACTAACGCACCCCCATACCATCACTGCTTTTAAACTGTGCACTAATAAGAAGCAGGATGGTCCCTCTCCTCTTTAGTCCAGAGGACGTGGTGTCCATGATTCCCAAAAATAATTTCTAATCTAAGCCCATGCAATGATTTCCACTATAAAATCATGTCTGCTTTTAACACAGTGCCACCTGAACATCAAGGCCATCCAATATCAGATTTCAGCCTTTGTCCTTGCAAACTAATTTCACTGGATACTCTGAATCTTTTAATGATATTGTGTACCGTAGATGATAAGATTCCCAAATGCAATTTTACGCTAAGAAACTTTGCCCAGGCAGTCTTTCACAGAGTGGTGAACCCCCTCCATCCTTACATCTGACTGACCCATCCTCTCTGGAATTATCATTTACCGACCTGTTGCCAATTGACCTAATTAGTTGTGTGATGTTCCACCAGGGAACATTTTTAGCATTACACCAATTTCCAGTCTTTTGTTGCCTCTGGCCCAACTTTTTTTAAACATGTTAAGGGCATCAAATTCAAAATAGGCAAATATAATTCTAGAAACAATAAAATGTGTCAGTTTCAACATTTGATACATTGTCTTGGTACTATTTTCTATTGATTATGGAGTTTCAATGATTTGCACATCATTGCATTCTAGTTTGATTTACATTTCATTGAGCGTCCCAACTTTTTTGCAAACAGGGTTGTATTTTTTTGCATAGTCTACTGCCATTCAATCCATTCTAATAGGACCATATAAATGTATTCTACAGTCTATTATGTTTTTTTCAGCATATCGTTCATTCCATATTATGTATGCATCTGGTTGTAAGATAATCTTGTTGTTGACAACCAGCTAACATTTGTCTATGTCAGCTCTCTGGTCCAAACACTAGGCTTGTTGTACAGAGATCCTTGCACCTAGGACATAGACTTATTGGCTGACTCTATGAGCAGGCTAGCAGAGAAAGTGTGTGTATGTGTGTGTGTGTGTGTGTTGGTCATCGTCAGGGAGTGGTGCTGAGGCTGCTGGGTAGAGTGTTTCCAGCGAGAACCAGGTAGGCAGGCTGTTAAATCCCCAGAAGAAGAAGAATTTCATTATGAAACAACAAAGAGTAAGCCAAGCAGGCAGCTGGTTACACAACCTGTTCACAAGACATTTGTGAACACACAGGTTAGGTTTTAATATTCTTGTGGGGATTCCTTTTTCTATATTTATTTTAATAACAAATGCTATTTTAAATTAATGTGATGAAGTCCAGGGAAATAAAAATCTGTCAACATGAGTTAAATTTACTTTAGATAACAAACCATTTTACTGAGTATACCTATATATAAGTCCAGGAATATGTCCAACACCATTTTCAAAGAGGTTTGGGCTACATTGTAAAATGTAAATAAAAACAGGACACAATGATGTGCAAATCATTCAATCCCAATATTGAATTGAAAATAGTACAATGACAACATGTCAAATGTTGAACCAGAGACATTTGCTAGAGAACATTAGGTTACTGAGTATATCATTAAGGATGTGATGGTTGACAATCACATTAGCCAAATCAATAAAAAAACATTAGCCAAATCAATAAAAAAAGCAGTTTTTTCTATGGTCTTCCTTAATTGTACCATGTACATTAGGTGGAACCTTTGGAATACAACCTTTCACAGGACTACATAGCTTTCCCACTGTAGCTCCTCAAAGCTGTCAACAACACAACAGATGATTCTGTTTTTCAGAAAACACTGCCAACGAATATTCATGAAGCTATGAATCTGTGTTGTGCAAAATGTCTGTTAGGAATGAGATGACACCAAACTGAATCATCACCAAATCATGTAGAGGAATTGGTTAAACATGACATACTGGATTTATATAACCATAATTGAGATAGTTCAAACAAAGCAAAAATTCATAAATGTTGACGTCTGGAATATTTTTGACCACATCCCTTAACATCCCCATACAATGTAGTGTGGTACATAAGATATAGGGAGACAATATCTACCTGGCAGTATTCAAAAATGTATTTCCCTCACAGAAACCAACTGCCCTCATTTGAAAAACTGCTTGTTTGCGGCTCTCTGTTGTTTTTTCGAATGCAAAATGGAATTATAATCGATGCATATGAAGAATTCTTTTGTGAAATTCCATTTGCACATTTCTCTGCAGTTGATCTCCATGTGGCTAGTTAAGATGTGTAGTACAGTGAGAGCAGGCACTGCAGTTACTCAGACCCTTCATAATGCCTTGTACTATTGGCTCAGAGGCTTTGAGTGAAACCGACCAATCATACCTGAGCCAATTTGCTCTCTCAGGGACTCAAGGAGTAGTCATAATCAGCTGCTAGCCTCTCATAAGAGCTCTACAGCACCAGGGAACCTCACATTACCTCAGCACTATTGACTCTTTAAGTCATGCATATGTTATGCATATAAAGGCTTTATGATTGATATACATCTTCACTCTTATTCAGTGTCAGCATTCTCCTAATATTGAAAAAACAGAGACATATTTTAAGAGATTAAATTGTCAGTAAAGATGTGTTAAATTGACAGTAAATTGTGTTCTTTTATGCATCAGAATTTGTTTTTTTTATCCCCAGCTGATGAAACCAATGTTGAGTAAATGTTCAAAATTTTTCATTTACTACAAAACTGTTTATCTAATAAGATTTTAAATGATTATTGTACCTATTTTTAAATGAAGAAATTGACTCACAAATATATAATCATTTGATGATGCTTAGAAAAGCACACCTTGCAGATAAGACTGATATTTTAGTGAGGATAAATGTTCTCAAATATAATACTGTCATATACAGTGCATTCCAAATAAGTGAGATTAAATGCATATACCTATAGACGTCAAGAAAAAAGACAAAACATTTATGGAAACCCCAAGTCTTTTACTGCCAAAGGCGTTTTATAAACCACAAAAGCATGCACAGATGCGTAACAAAAAATCCATCCGAAACAATCGCAATATAACCATAGACAGTTTTAGTTTAGGCTTACTATAACATTGCTATTGAATATTGTACGTAGCCAGGTACATTTTTGTCTACCCTGACCCAAAAAGCATGCATAGATGCATGGCAAAACTACCAGAAACAGTCAAAATATTACCATAAATAGTTTTATTTTAGGCTTACTATAATGTTGAAGTTTCTGTCTATCTGGAACAAATCCAAATGAATACTTTGTTTTGACTGTGAGTAAATTTGATTGCGGCACCTATAGCTTACAGGTCCCCTTTTTTAACCACTACGCTATTTAACAAGGTAAGTCAGTTAGTCAGTTAGTCAGTGAGTAAGAGACATTCACTCTTCTTCGCCAGCTCCTCTTACGCTGTCCGCCAATATGGAAAGGTTAAGGACGTTCAATAGTGTCTGAAGGTAGTGCAAAGTGAAGGGGAGTTTAATTGTCTCTGAAGGCACTGTAAATGTTATTGTGGACTATATTGAAATAGTTCCAGAGAAAAAAATTATTTGATTAGCACTAATAGCGTCAAGGATCTGGGGAGTGCTTGGGGGACAAAGCTTGTCTGTTACTGGGATGACTGTTTGGACAGCACCAGCCCACAATACTAATTCCATCACTTGTATTGCTTCCCCACGTAGGACTGTTTTGCTGTCCAGGGCCTGGTTTCCCGATAACGTGGCACTTACAGCGGTTTAACCATGCATATAGCTTTAAGCCGGTTATCCAAACCATCACGTACTTCGCTCTTTGTAAATGCTACGTTACGGACGTTTGGATTGGAATCAGGCCATTAATAAATAAATAGCCTATTGCATTTTGATTGAGCTTGAATACTTATCAGAAGCATATAATATCGCTGGCGATGTATTCTACTGCTACTTAGGCATCAATAGGAAAATGTTAAACTCGAAGAAGTAGTGAAATTTAGTGTGGACGAAACATGACATCTTTAGCCAATCAAAATCATATTGCCCGAAAATCGATTGAATTACATCAAATAGCCTATCAGTTCCTCCGGTAGCTATATAGACTACGTGTTGCAGCAATCAACACATGATTGGTTAACTGGGAATATAAATGTCACACAGCTGGGGATGGGACACAGGCGCAGAGACGTGGTGCTGGTAATAATCCTTTTTTTAATTTAAATAAAGAAACCAAAACGATAGCAGCTACCTGTGACTTTGGGCAATGGCTAAACAGCAACCAAAAACCAAAACGATCCACACAGAGTGTGGGCAAACATTCAACATAAATGGGTTCCCCAGTAGGAGGCAACAATCTACACCTGTCTCCAATTGGGGAGACCAAACAAAATTATTTTGTCCTGTCCTGACTATGGCCCCAGCCCAGTGCAGAGATGGCTAGGGGCATAGCCAGGACTTTAAAATAAAACATAATTGGAAAAATCCATTCTAATTGTTTGAAATAAAAATGGAACTCAAGAGAAAACAAGCATTCAGAGCTGAAGAAAGCAATGTTCTTCTTGAGGAAGTAGAAAGGCACCAGCACCGACCAATCAAAGATGCAGGGTTTCAGACTCGTGAACGTTCATTTTGAACACTTTCTAAAGTGTTTTATGTACTTGTTTTTCTTTATCCTCAGTTAAAAAATGCATTCACATCCACTCACGCACTCATTATATAATTTGTCTAAATAAATTTGTCTAAAACTGTTTTGATAATTTTTCTATTGCCATGATATAGACTGTTTGCGATCACTGCTCGCATGTTGATGGAGGCGCTATTTCACAAAAACACTAAAATGCCTGTTTCGATGGACTAACGAGAGCTCCGGAGCACTCGTTAATTCATGAGCGATGTTACGTGCCACTTAAGTAACAATGCTTTCGGGAAACGAACTGATAAAATAAGAGGCTTGCATGCATCTTACAATAATTTTAGTGCTTTGGGAAACCGGGCCCAGGTCTGTTGTGATAGATCACTGCATTGTGAGAGCCCGAGCCATCTTGAGCCATCTTTCACCAACTCCTTGCAGGGGGGGGCCTGCGCCCCCGACCCCAGCCCCCCCTTCCCCTACTCATGCCCATCCATCTCCTCAGATGGCCATGGATGTCTTTACTGTGTCTGTCTCAGCCTTCTCTGGGAGTAGTCCTCACTCCCTCCTCCGTTTCTCTCTCTCCTTCACCCGCTCTGTCTGTACTGAGATGCCTATTGCAAGAGAGCATATTCTTTCTAAAAGCAAAGGAAGGAAGGAAAGGGGAGGAGTTAAAAAGAGGTGAAGGAGGGGATAAGAATGGAAGGAGGTGGTGGAGAGCAAAGAGAATCTTCTGTATAAGGAGTAGAGACGACAGGAAGTGGTGTAGGAGTAGCGAGGGAGGAGAGGGGGAGGAAACGAAAAGAGGAGAGGGAGAGATGGTTCTGTGTCATAGAGACATCGCCTGTCATTTCAGAAGGTAGCGATGCACCACTGCTCCCTTCATGAGGCCAATTTATTAAAACAATACAGCTCAGCTTCACTCTGATGGTTGATCCCACAGTGACACTGACGACTCCACAGGCAACAGGGAGACCGGTGGGGTAAAGAGACAGATGGGGGTAAAAAGACGGGGAGGGGTAAAGAGACGACGAGGATTAAAGAGACGAGGAGGGGGAGAGACGAGGAGGGGGAGAGACGAGGAGGGGGAGAGACGAGGAGGGGTAAAGATACGGGTGGGTAAAGAAATGGTGGTGTAAAGAGACAGGGAGGGGTTAAGAAATGGTGGTGTAAAGAGACAGGGAGGTGTAAAGAAATTGTGGTGTAAAGAGACAGGGAGGGGTAAAGAAATGGTGGTGTAAAGAGACAGGGAGGGGTAAAGAAATGGTGGTGTAAAGAGACAGGGAGGGGTAAAGAAATGGTGGTGTAAAGAGACAGGGAGGGGTAAAGAAATGGTGGTGTAAAGAGATGAGGAGGGGTAAAAAGATGGGTGGGGTAAAGAAATGGTGGTGTACAGAGATGGGTGGGGTAAAGAGACGGGGAGGGGTAAAGAAATGGTGGTGTAAAGAGATGAGGAGGGGTAAAGAGACGGGGAGGGGGGAAGAGACGGGGAGGGGGGAAGAGATAGGGAGGGCCTTTAGTAAAACATTTTTTTATCAAATGTCAACGGGGAGCTTTGCTACCTTCATTGAACTCTGCAGACAGAATTAATTGGTTTCTCTTTAAGTTAGACACACTCATATATTTCATAATTAAGTTAAAAAGACTCCCATGAATCATAATGCCAAAGAGGACAACCACCCTGGTTTTAGCTGCTTGCACACCCTCCCTCTGCTTCTTGTCACCAGGTGACTGGTACAGTTCCAAAGGACACCATCTCCTATACACCACACTACTTCTGACCAGATGCCTTTGCAGACAAATACTCATTTATTATATAGTACATATGATGCCATTGGGTATATTGGATTTAAGATGACATCTTTCAATCTGTGAATTCAACCTGTCTCAATTCAACAGATGTCAGTCTCTCCTTAATCCATTTATTTAATGTTTATGCACTTGTACTTTCCTGCTAGCACAGACTGCTGATAACAACTTTGTTGAAAGCAAATGCAGTTCCTACAATAGTGATGTTGTTGTCTCATCAAGCTATCATAAGATGAATAAGAGCTTCTGCTAAATGACTAAAACCTATAAAGGAATGTTCATGTTGCTATAAAGATTGACACTGCATCCTTCCACCACAACACAGAGGCAACAGTCTTCGCTGTCGGTGACTGGATGAACTAACGTGTGTTAGTTACGTAATGCTGAGATATGATACATGCGTTACATACATAATGCTGAGATATGATAGAGAATGTATCCTCTATGAAATCTATCAGATACATGTGTTACATACATAATGCTGAGATATGATAGAGAATGTATCCTCTATTAAATCTATCAGATAAATGCGTTACATACATAATGCTGAGATATGATAGAGAATGTATCCTCTATTAAATCTATCAGATAAATGCGTTACATACATAATGCTGAGATATGATAGAGAATGTATCCTCTATGAAATCCATCAGATACATGCGTTACATACATAATGCTGAGATATGATAGAGAATGTATCCTCTATGAAATCCATCAGATACATGCGTTACATACATAATGCTGAGATATGATACATGTGTTACATACATAATGCTGAGATATGATACATGCGTTACATACATAATGGTGAGATATGATGGAGAATATATCCTCTATGAAATCCACTGGATAGATGTGTACGTTGAAATATGAGCTGGGCAGACATCTACTGGATCAGCCGATATTGGAGAGGTTATTATTGCCATTGTGTTAGTTACAATATAGTCAATGATGTCAGATCAGAACTGTAAGGGCAAACATGTTTGTTACTGTTATAATAACTGTTTATATTATTAATTGTTATTGCTATTATTAATACTACTACTAGTAGTAGTACAGTAGAATTAGTAGTAATAGTAGTCCAATCCTTAACTAGGATTATTAATTAGGCTTGGCCCTGTATTATATTATTTAGAACAGTAGAACTAATTGTAGAGTGTATGCATATTTATCACTGTAGTGTTACCACACAGTAGCTTAGATATAGCACCAAAGAGAACGTTCCGGGCCAACACGCTAATATTCAATGAGTTTATATGAATGCACTGTCCACTGACCTTTGTTGTAAAGACCGCATAGTGCAATCATCCTGCAGCCATATTCTTCCCCTTGGATGAACTAGTACATAGCCAACCCAGGCCCCGGAGCGTGTACAATGCAAAGTCTTCATTAGAATAACGGGGTTGAAAAGGTGGAGCACAATGACTCACATGCTGCTAACGGGCTGTTCACATTTCAATGACTGCAGGGCGACTGAAACAACTATATGCAGAAAATAAGAATGAATCAAGGCAAATTATGATCGATCTGTTTATTATTCCTTTATGTGAAAAAGTGATACTGGCTTAACAAAATTATTTTAAAAATCAAATATGAAAATATTTTTTGCTTATACATAAAGTGTGCAATTCTCATAAGTTAAATAACTCGTAGCACAGTACTAGTTTGATGCTAGATTCATTTAACTACAGCGTCAGGCTTCACATGTGCACTGTGACTGAAGACACCTACCTAACACTGCAATCTACAAAAACGCTCAAATACCTATACGTATTATTTTTCAGCTAGCGGCACCTGAGCTTGCAGCCATTCCATCCAGTAGCAGGTGCGCGAGGCAGAACTTTACCAACATTGTTGCACACCAGTGAATCACTGTGACCTATACACTGATCAGCCATAACATTATGACCACCTGCTTTATATTGTGTAGATCCTCGTTTGGCCACCAAAACAGCCCTGACCCATTGAGGCATGGACTCCACTAGACATCTGAAGGTTTGCAGTGGTATCTGGCACCAAGACGTTAGCAGCTTTAAGTCCCATACGTTGCCAGGTGGTGCCGCCATGGACTGGATGTGTTTTTCCAGCACATCCCATAGATGCTCGATTGGATTGAGTTGCAGGGAATTTGGAGGCCAAGTCAACACCTTGTGTTCCTCAAACCATTCCTCAATCGTTTTTGCTTTATGTCAGTGCACTGAAAGAGGCCAATGCCATCAGGGAATACTATTTCCATAAAAGGATGCACATAGTCTGCAACAATGCTTAGGTAGGTGGTACGTGTCAAAGTAAAATCCACCTGAATGGCAGGAACCCAAGTTTCATTGCCCAACAACATTGCCCAAGGCATAACACTGCCTCCACTGGCTTGCCTTCTTCCCATACTGCATCCGGGTTCCATGTGTTCTCCAGGTAAACAACCCACACGCACCTAGCCATCCACGTGATGTAAAGAAAACGTGATTCATCAGACCAGACCACCCTCTTCCATTGCTCAGTGGTCCAGATATGATGCTGACGTGCCCATGGTAGGCGATTTCGGCAGTGGATCAGACCACACGAGCCAGCCTTCACTCCCCACATGCATCAATGAGCCTTAGCCACCCATGACCCTGTCGCCGGTTCACCGCTTTTCCTTTCTTAGATAAATGTTCATAGGTACTGACTTTGTTTGAACCCATCCATTTTTCAAGTGAGCAAAACTATTGGAACATGTGACTGACAGATGTTTCTTGTTGCCCAGGTGTTGCCTTTTAGGTTGATTGTTCAAACATTAAATAGCTCTGCATGACTAGTCGAAGTTTCCTTCCTTGGCTTAAACCTATAAAGACTGCATTTCTTGTTAAAGAGGTCTGTCTGTGGGAGAAAAGCAAGCCATTGTCAAGCTGAGAAAAGAAGGAAAATCGACCTGAGCAATTGGACAAACATTGGGCATAGCAAGCACAACAATTTGCAATGTTCTGAAACAGAAAGAAACGACTGGTATACTGAACAACAGACGTCGAACAGGTTGGCCAAGGAAAACAACAGTAGTTGATGACAGAAATATCATGAGAAAACCCCCAACACATCAGTAAGTGACATCACCGACAACCTCCACAGTGCAGGGGTAAAGGTATCACAATCCACTGTTCGAAGAGAGCAGAGGCCACACCACAAGATGCACACCACTCATCACCAGTAAGAATCGGAAGGTAAGATTGAAATTTGCAAAGAAGTACAGAGATGAGCCGCAAAAGGTCTGGAACACAATCTTATGGACTGATGAGACCAAGATTAGTCTCTACCAAAGTGATGGAAAGGATGGTGGAGGTAATGTCATGGCTTGGGCGTGCATGGCTGCTTCTGGAACATGCTTATTACTATTTATTGATGATGTAACTGATAATGGTAGCAGCAGAATGAATTCAGAAGTGTACAGAAACATTTGGTCTGCCAATTTAGGGAGAAATGCATTGAAACTAATCGGAAGGAAGTTTATCATGCAGCAGGACAATGACTCAAAGCACACTGCCAACAAAACTTCATCAGGGGAAAAAATTGGAAGGTTTTAGAATGGCCAAGTCAATCACCTGACCTTAACCCAATAGAGCATGCATTTCACCTCCTTTTGAGTGAGTACGATGGAGAATATAAACGGCCGGTATGTTGAGTAGAGGCTAAGCCTAGTCTTTGGCTAAAATGTTTTTTCAGTGGAGGTTATCCATGAATTTGTCCATGAAACCTAAACATAAAAAAATCTGCCAAACTTGTCCCTGAAGGAGGAAGTGAAATAAAACAAAGATATGGGGAGTCTTGTAACCTCTATGAAAATCACACCTAATAAGGCTAAGCTGAGCCCCGTCAGTAGCCATAACTGAGTCAAGTTTTTACAACTGTCAAGACCTCATTACACACAATATACTGTTGGAGCTTCCATTCTAGAGCCTTGGCTAAAGTGTCTGTACTTTTTGTCTTTATTTTATCTGTCTTGTTTATTTTCAAATCTTTAACAACCCATTCTAACACATGTTTAAGTGTTTATTCATTTTATGGCATATAATAAAAAAACGAATTTCAATTAAAACGCCAAGATGCTGTTAGACCCCTGGTGTAGTGGGAGCATATCTCCAGGAACCTCTCCAGGGTCCACTCAGTGTAAGTGCATAAAGCTTGCACAGGAAATAGGACTTGTAGAATACCCTAACACTGACTGCTCCCAGGTGTTTGCTAAAGACCCTGTTCTGGCACATAATGTGATTTACAGTCCCTTTTTGGAACCAGGAAATACCTGCCGTACCAGCTGTCATGGATGAAAGAAACCTGTGCCAGGAGAAAGAAGTACATATGCTGCAGAAGAGTGCAGCAAAAATACCTTATCTAATATCTTAAAAACATTATTGAACTCTGGGTTACAGAGGGGCCATAACACATGGATAAACTTTCTGTATACTCTGCCTAAAGCCTGGCGCTTTCATGTGCACAGCATATTCCAGTAATGGCCGTCATAGGACCACCAAGAGACTGAAAGCTACGTATGCTAAACAAGAGAGCAACACAAGCAATTTTACCATGGGGAAAATGCCAAGCCTTTTTAAGAAACTGTTGACGGCGACCAAACAATCTGATTATACCAAGACCAACTTAAAAAAGCTCCCAGCACAGCAGCCACAATAAAATAATGATATCGGTATGTTGTAACTGCAATACCCTCTCACTCTTTGTAAGTAACCAGGCTAAACTGGCAGAAAAAATAACTAGGAGTGCTGCAAGAAAACACAAAACAAGCACATTTGTACATTTCCAGGAAGTAGTTGCACTCTTATTTATATATCTATCTCTATATATATATCTATATATATGTATATGTGTGTGTGTGCTTGTGTGTGTGTGTGTTTTAGGTCTAACTATACTCATGAAGACCAAATGTCCCAAAGAGTACAGTAAAACCACAAGAAATTTGACTCATGGGGACCATCTGCCAGCACAAGTGAGGCAAAAGTCAATTTCTGGCTCAGGGTTTAGGTTTAGGGTCAAATTTACTATACATTTTAGAGTTAGAATTAGGGTTTCTTTAAGGTCCAGGCATTGTTGGTTAAGTTTAGGGTTAAGGTTAGGCATTACACCGAGGTACACTTTAGGCATAAATGTGACTTTATTGAGGTTAAGGTTAGGGTTAGAGTTAGATGAGGGTTAGGTTAGGATTAGGGTAAGGGAGCATGAAATATACATATATGCAGTGGTAAAAGAAATAAGAGAGACGTTTTGCTGATTTCAAGTATTCTGCAGCAGCAGCTTAGATATGGACCAAACTAGTTAAGTTGTGTCACAGTTAAATTATTGGAAAAGCCTGGCAGTTATGTGTTCCAGTGGGTGTTATAAGATGTTTTATTTACACTAATCTCACACAAAAGATTTTCTGGGCAGCCAAAAACTAGGGGTGTCACGTCCTGGCTATGCCCCTAGCCATATTCGCACTGGCTGGGGCCATAGTCAGGACAGGACTAGAAGAGATGGCTCTAGGCATCTCTATGTGCTTGGGTCTCCCCAATTGGAGGCAGGTGTGGGTTGTTGCCTCCAATTGGGGAACCTATTTAAGTTGAAGGTTTGCTCACACTGGTGTGGGTCATTTTGGTTCGTCAGCTGTAGGTTATGTGACCCAGTCATTGGAGCTGCTTTAAGTTTGTTTTGTTTCTGTTCTCATTAAATTAATGGAATACCTTCACCCGTTCGCCTCAGCGTTTGTGTCCTTTAACCAGCACCATGACAAGGGGTGAGAAAAAATTGTCGAATTGTCAAAATCTTTAAGGATGGCAGCTGCTATTGAATATTCCTTTCTGTCAACCGGAGCGTGTGATATCTCGCGCACTTGCTCATCGCTCCCAGACGCTTTACAGAAGTGTCCTCCTGAGAAGAGACTGGTAACTTAAGCTTGTTTGCGCTGCAGTATTAACCTTGTGATCTTTGTGATTCTGCATCCATAGATTCGTTTTTTATAAACAGCAGCAAAAAGCAGTGGGATGTTCCATTACTTCTCCAAAAATCTAAGCTTAGCATTCTGCCCTGTTTCCACTTGTTCTTAATACTGCTCCATAGGCCTTTCAGTACTCGCTCCATATATTAAGTACCCTTCCTTTCCTGCCTGTAGGTTCTGGTTCTTTGTTTTCTTTGTTTGTCATATCCCTCATTCCATTCTCTGCCCCTCTCCTTGCTGTGTGGGAAACACATTTTCTGTACTTACTTTCAGGTGTCATGAGCCCCCTACTACTACAATTATATTTATGTTCAACACAATCATGTCAAAATCATAATTTACTTATTGATCAGATGTATTGTTATTTTAGCTAAACAGTGTCCCAGTTTACCTAAAAACCATTGTCCCACTCTAGCACAGTCAGATTAAGTGAGACAGTGCTAAAAATCTGATTTGTACAAATCTGGAAAACAGTTGACATACATTTTCATTGTGTTTCAAAACACTACCACAATGAGCTTATTTTAAGACCAAAAGTTTTATTGTTCCATGATAATTGATAGAATGGCATCCTTAACATTTTAGGACATGTTTTCACTTGTCAGCATGCTTAACATCAGGTTTAAATGGTCAGGCATTTAAAAATAACAGCATACCCACTATAATGATGTCAGACCAATCAAAACCTTTATTTTATATCTAGCACATATTCAGCCAAAATACAATATGAGTTGTTTTGATTGGCTTGCAAAATTGACAGAGTACACCACCAATTAACTTAAACACCCCACTCAACCTGAAGTCACCCTATTCCAATCAAACACCTCTGTTTGGAAAAATGGGTAGAGCATCTGACTGGAGGGCTAAAGGTTGCAGATTTGTAACAGAGCCCCAAAACTACTTTCAGATTAATACATTTTATCAACATACTTGTTGCAACACTTTGTTTGACATACAATTAACAATTGTATTCAAATAATATTTGTAAAATACAGTTAATTTCTGTATGAGAAGCTAGTTCATATTGAGAGAAGTTCAACAAATTATATTGACTAACTAACATTAGATCAACAGTTGCTTTGACTGGCTGTGATAGCTAATGCAAACATTGCATTTGACAATTTTAAACAACACAATACACTTCCTTTTTGCAGTTGTTTAAAAAAAATATCTATAGATTGCAAATAACACAAGCTTATATTGCAGAGCAAGCAAGCTTAGGCAACCAGACGCTTTCTGGAACCCCTTCTGCCGGACCGCGTAGGTGGATCCGGCTAAGAAGACCGACCAACTACCGATCAACCCTTGTTAAATAGCATAGTGGTTAGAGAAGCAAACTTGTGAAATATAGGTCCCGAGTTCATATCTCCTCGCAGACGAAGCGGGGTACACGTTATGAATTATTCTGGAGACGAAAACTTTGATGCATAAAACCTTTAGTATCTACATTATAGTAAGCCTTAACTATAACACTATATGTTTATATTGCGACTGATTCTGGCATGGAAAAGTTAATCTTCCGTCTCGCAAGCAGTTGCAAAATTTGTATTGTTATTCCTAGTAAATCAGCAGATACTAGTAAGCTTATTACTGGCTAATAAGCTGTTAAAGCAATACTGTTCATAGATGCTATGATGGAGGTAAACCTAATAAAAAACATTAGTCAGTTTAACACAATCCTCAATGGAGTTTAGCGACTGCTGGAATGTGCAAGACCGGGGTGTAGTGGTTAAAGACAGTGCCTCTCAAGTGGAAGATCTATGTTCGAATCTTTTGAGAGCAATGACATTCATTCATTATTTTTGGTAGATTCCATCATTCTCATTTTTTCACTTGATGAAAAAGTGATTTATGGTCGCCTTAATTGATAGTTACTGTATACATGTCATTCACGAATTAAAGAAATAAGAATGTTGTTTTGTCTTATTCCATGAAATGGCTTTGGCAGACACACTAGCAATTGACTATTCTAGTGAGTAGATACCGGTAAAGCTTATTACTGGCTAATACACTGTAAAAAGTCAAAGTGGCAAACGGCATACAAAGATGCTATTTGTGGTGGAGGTAAACTTAGTAAGAAACGTTAGTCAGTTTAACTGTATCAATGTCATTCATGAATTGCCAATGAACTATTAAAACGGCCAGTGGCAGAAGAGAATTTGTTCAGGATAAACATATACCGGCTGTCAATATAGACAAGAGGATATACTAACAGGAGGAAAATGTACTGCTCTGTGGTGTAACGGTTAACGACACAGCCTTTCAAGTGAGCAACCTGCTTTTGAATCTCGAGATGGCTAAACTTCCTACTGCAGGCTGGCTGAACTAGGCTTTCCTGGTTTCTTGTTGAAAGGAAGACAGTGTCGGTTGCTGAACACATACGCTGGGATATATAATAAAAAAAACTAAGACATAACAAAACTGAAACTAACACATGAAAGCAGAAAAATATTACACTTGTGTAGAAACCAAAGGAAGACCAACAAGACACACTAGGAAAGGAGGATCTTATATAGGTACAGTGATCAGGAACACAGGTGAGGGTACAAATTAACAACAGACACCCGGGCACCAAATGAGGGAGCTGCTGTGCCAGGACTCGCCAAATCCTGTGACTAAAACCCTGTAACTGAATCAGTATATTAATGGGCATACGTGCCTGGCCAGGCAGTGGGACAGGGGCATGTTTACCACAGTGTCGCATCATCTCTTCTTTTAACAACATTCTCTAAGCGTGGGGAACGGAGTAGACCAATTGTATGCTGATAACAAACTGGATGGTCACTCCTCTTTAGTCTACAGGACTCGGCATCAATGATTCCCAAAATGAATTTCAAATTTTGATTTGTCAGACCACAGGACAGTTTTCTACTATGCCTCAGTCCATTTTAAATAAGCTCTTCATTATTCTTAAATTGTTGCTCTCTTTTCCCACGCAGTGCTTCACAGAGTGGTGAACATCTAATCTTTAGTTTTGACTCATCCTCTCAGTGATGCTCTTTTATACCCAATCATGTTACTGACCTGTTGCTAATTAATCTAATTAGTTGTGAGATGTTCCACCAGGTAACTTTTAAGCATTACACAACCTTTCCAGTCTTTTGCTGCCCCCGTCCCAGTGTTTTTGAAATGTGTTGCTGGCATCAAATTCAGAGTGGGCATATATTTTTCAAGAAGCAATAACATTTCTCAGTTTTGACATTTGATATGTTGTCTTTGTACTATTTTCTATTGAATATAGGGTTTAAATGATTTGCACATCATTGCATTGTTACATTTTACATAGTGTCACAGCTGTTTTGAAATAGGGTGTGTGTGGGGGATTCAAATTATCGGCAGTCAATTTAAGAAGTGTTTTAAATATAAACTGAAAACATCAAGCACACTTTGAAATAAACACACATTCACCCCCCCCTGTTTGTCTCTGTGTTGGTGGCTCATGCAGCGATGTGTGCTGGTGTGCATAAAACAAAGAGTTTTTGTTCCAGCCAGTCTGTCATATCATTAGGCCCACGGTACTATTCTGAAGCCAGTTTCCAGCAGCAGTATACACGGATAAGCAAGACATAAGCAAATATTTAATGGGTGACAATTAGTATGACTCTGAATCTGCTGCGTTACAGTTTTAAACATGTGATTGAAAAACAAAGAAAGCAAAATCTAGCTTTTTTAATGTAATGGGACCCTATAAATTCCTAAGCTAAACAAAACAAAATATCAGCATAATGTTGTGTGGCACATTTTATTTTTCCACACGCACACCCACACACATTCCCAACGACACCGAAACAGGAAAAAACTGCTTACTCCACATTTGAGCTGTACATAATCAATCCCTACCATGGGACTGCTGACTGGCTGGCTGACTGACTGACTGCAGATGTACTCCAAACTAATGGGACGGCTGGCTGGCTGGCTGACTGACTACTGCTGTACTCCAACAAAGTGGGAAAACAGTGGGATCACTAGCTTAGTGGCATTTATAAATTGAATGCGGGAGTGAAGGAGAGGAGACGAGGGCAGCAGAGAGACTCCCAGTCAACGTAATTACACCACCTGGTCGATAAATCCACTGGCCCAAAGGCAGATCTTTTACAGTACAATGCAATAA
Organism: Esox niger; assembly: GCA_016801105.1. NCBI lineage: Eukaryota > Metazoa > Chordata > Actinopteri > Esociformes > Esocidae > Esox > Esox niger. The sequence continues at coordinate 24,334 of JACXGJ010002073.1, read as the reverse complement.
ATTCTGCTCTACATTGCTGAATTTACCAGGAAAGAAAACAGAAATATTTCTCAATACTGTATTATGTTGAAACACTACCACAGTCACTGTCATGAATCCTATAGCCACAGTCATTGATCTATGGGCCCTGTAAAAATTATAATAATGCTTGCTGATAGTGGATGACTTCTATAAAAGACCATTGAGGACAAAATACACTATTGATATACTTGTACGGTAGACATATATACGGTACAGTCCGTCAGGCCGCTCTCAACATTTCACTCAAGAGACAAATTACTTCTTGGATTCTTCTTACTAAAGTTAGGTGGACACAGTAAGAAAAGAAAAAAGCAGAGCACTGAAGACCCAATCCGAGCAGAGCATGGAACAAGTCTCCATGGTGACACCATAACACTCAATTTATTCTGGACAAACATTTGCAAAGTGGCAGGTGTGGGCTTGTTGACGCTCGTCACTGGTGTGCTTGCAGAAATTCTCTGAAAAATGCTGACACCAGAATATTGTGAGCTGAGATATAGTAGGGAAGATGACATTCCTTTATAAATGTCCATAACTACAACATACTGGAAAGTATGGAGAAGGGAAATTACAAAAATATATACATACAACTATTTTTTTAAAATAAAAAACGGAAAATTGGCATGTGAATATGTATTCACCCATAAAAAGCTCTGGTGCAACCAATTACCTTCAAGTCACATAATTAGTGAAATCATGTCCACCTGTGTGCAATCTAAGTGTCACATGATCTGTGCGTACATATACACACCTTTTGTGAAAGGCCACAGAGGCTGCAACAACTAAGCAAGAGACACCACTAACCAATCACTGCCATGAAGACCAAGGAACACTCCAAAGTTAGGGACAATGTTGTTGAGAAGTACAAGTTAGGGTTAGGTTAAATATCAAAATCTTTGATGATCCCCAGGAGCACCATCAAATCTATCATAACCAAATGGAAAGAACATGGCTCAACAGCAAACCTCCCAAGAGACGGCCGCCCACCAAAACTCACGGACCGAGCAAGGAGGGCATTAATCAGAGAGGCAGCACAGAGACCGAAGGTAACCCTGGAGGAGCTACAGAGTTCCACAGCAGAGACTGGAGTATCTAAATAGGAAAACAATAAGCCATACACTCCAAAGAGTTGGGTTTATGGCAGAGTGGCCAGAAGAAAGCCATTACTTTCAGCAAAAAACAAAATGGCACGTTTTGAGTTTGCAAAAAGGCATGTGGGAGACTCCCAAATGTATGGAGGAAGGTGCTCTCGTCTGATGACACTAAAATTTCACTATTTGGCCATCAAAGAAAACGCTATGTCTGGCGCAAACCCAACACATCACATCACCCAAAGAACACCATCCCCACAGTGAAACATGGTGGTGGCAGCATCATGCTGTTGGGATGTTTTTCAGCAGCCAGGACTGGGAAACTGGTCAGAGTTGAGGGAAAGATGGATGGTCCTAAATACAGGGAAATACTTGAGCATAACCTGTACCACTCAGTGCATGATTTGAGGCTAGGACGGAGGGTTATTTTGTCCTATTTGTTGTTTGCTTCACAATAAAAAATAAAATAAAAACATCTTCAAAGTTGTGGGCATATTCTGTAAATTTAATTATGCAAATCCTCAAAAATCCATGTTAATTCCAGGTTGTGATGCAACAAAACATGAAAAATGCCTAGGGGGGTGAATATTTTTGCAAGGCACTGTATCACCTGGCTGCTTCTGTCTTCTGTAACATCATCAATAAACACTAGTGACCCAGTGCCATTGGAAGCCATGAATGCCCATGCTCTCATGCTGCCTCCACCATGTTTTACAGATGATGTGGTATGCTTCCACTCATGAGCCATTCCAAGCCTTCTCCATACTTTTTTCTTCCCATCATTCTGGTACTGAATTATCTTAGTTTCAGCTGTCCAGAATGCTGTTCCATCTATTTGGCAAAATAGAATCTTTCTATTCTTGAGGCTTATGAATAGTTGGCACCTTGCAGTGAACCCTCTGTATTGCTCTTGTGAAATCTCTTCATAGTAGACTTGGATACTGATAGGCCTACCTCCTGGAGTGTTCTTCACTTGGCTTGATGTTGGGATGGGGTTTTTCTTTACAATGGATAGGACCCTATGATCATCCACCACTGCTGTCTTCCACGGATATCCAGGCTTTCTTGTGTTGCAGAGCTCACCAGTGCGTTCTTTTTTTCTCTGAAAGTGCCGATCTGTTGATTTGGCCACTCATAATGTTCCTGCTATCTCTCTGATGGATTTCTGCAACAGCTTCCAAATGCAAATGCCTCCCCTGGAATCAACTCCATACTTTTCACCTGCTTAAGCGATGAAGAAATAATGAAGGAATAACCCACAGCTGTCCATGAAACAGCTGTTGAGTCAATTGTCCAATTACTTTTAGTCCCTTGAAAAAGAGGGAGCTACATTTTAGAGTTGTAATTCCTAAACCATTCCTCCAATTTGGATGTCAATACCATCAAACTAAAGCTGAGAGACAGTACTTTAGGCCATATTAAGTATTTAACTGTAATTTTGGTAAACAGACAAACAGACAAAATAACAAAACTTTCGTCAGTGTCTAATTATTTCCAGACCTCACTGTATCTCCTCACAGAAAAACACAGGACAGGAAACACATCCAAAATCGACTCCTGAAAAACACTGCATGAATCCTTAGAAGTTTTTCTGAACATGGGGATTACCCAGCTGACAACTGGATAAAGTGGCAGAACACAATTCCACAAATCACGCTGTGGCAGGGGTCAAAGACGACAGGAAAAGGCATGCAGGGCAAAACTGCCATTCCGTCTTCAAACTTAAGAGATTGATAATAGAACAACAAGTACTGTCTGTTAGTTTACCGCTGACCATGCCCCCTTGGTGTATAACAACCACATGATGTCCCAGAGAAATCTCATTTTTAAAACATGTCTTGTCTTGCGAACCAAACCACAAGGCAAATAATGGTGTTGCTGCCATGTCTTCATACATATTTTCATTGTGTACCTGATTAACAGAAAAGTACCTGAGTAATTAACAGAAAGGGGCTCTTACCCAAGGAATAGGTGCGACCACCCTCCTTGACAACATTCTTACCATTTGAGCTAAACAAAGGGTACAAATAAGCTAACCCAGGCAGTGAGATTTCAAGTTAGCTAGGGAGTAAGCCTACAGAGAACATCTTCTTCTTCATAAAAGGCCTTCTCAGCCTCATTAACATGACTTGTAGATATGCACATCATCACATCCAAATAATAGGAATAGGAAACAACTGACAAAACCAATTCCACTCATATTGGCATAAAAAAGACTGCCCATGGAGTGCTATTATCTTCACCCTATCAATTGTGGGATCAGAGCATTAACAACTACAATATAAATGTACATTTCATTGGAAGTGAATGTGCCTAGATAATGAGAAGATCAGATTTTCTCTCTGTAGGTTGGGCTCTGGTAACCACAGGAATGTTTACAGTGACCAGTTGGCATGGGGGTTAATGTCTTGGCTTTGCTAGGTAAACACGCCCCTCAATGTATGTGTAAACAGCTTCCAACCAACATTACAGTGAGAAGAGACTGAGTAAAATGAGATTAAGGTTGTGTAAGGAAGACCAGGTCCGTAACCTCATGAACAATACTATCAAATGCTGCAATAAATAAATGATGTACTCTCTCCCTTGACAACCGGGTACGCGAAAAATTATTGACATCCACTATATGAAACGGCTGATTTCCAACACAATCAATCAGTGTTTGAAATGTCCATGACCTGTAGCCCATGTTGGTGTCAAGGCTGCGAGCTTTGGAGTTTGTTCAAACTGGCCACACCTCAATGACATTTGCTACTAGACTGGAGTAAAGCTCAGTTTTATACGCACAGACTAACAGACAGAGTGAACCAGTGACTGCCTCTCATGTGGTTATGGCAGACCTCAGTAAGGTTATGGAGGTGTCTTTCACCCATGAAGAATCTCATCGTCCAGACCAACATTTAGATTAATGAATCCAAGATCTATGACAAACAACATTTGCTAGCATAAGATCTGCCCTTCAGTAATTAAGATCTATGCATTATGCATAGATAAAAGGATAAGGATAAAGACAAATAGATATTTAGAAATTTAGAGTGACAAGGAAAGACAAAAAAGAATAGAATCTACATCTGCAGAGACAATCCGATAACATTAAGGCGAGTAAAAATCTGGTTATGTTCCGAAACATGAATAGCTTTTTCTGAAATCGGATTGGGAGGATTCCTAGAGTCTGGAGAAAATATGCAGTGCATTTGAAAAAAAAACACAGTAATTTTGCAACTCTAGAGGTGATATTCAATCTATAACCTAGTTATCATGCAACCTGGCAGACTCTTTTCCCAGGGGATGAGTAAAGCACCATTGACCTTTAGAAAAAAGCTTCCCAGCATGGCACTTTCCTTGGTCATAACTTTACCTCGTTTCTGTCTTAAATGTGTTAAATGGCACAGAGACATGGGCAAATAATATTTAACAACATGAAACTCAGACAGCCTGGTGCCTGACTGCCAGTGTCTCCAAAATGACCCCCTATTTCCTGTATACTAACATTGTTTATTTGTTATAATTATTGAAAGATTTCTCTTACCCAGAGCAAGACAGAGGAGCAGATCGGGTAAAGCAGTTGTCAAATAGGGCTGTTCCAAGAATTATCAAGCAGAATCCGAAACACTTTAAATGTTCAGCTTGTTATATTTTATGTGAAGAAGCTCAAATTCCTCTCAAGGCATTTCAAATTGAGGGTAAAAACCTCAAATTGAATTTTGAAAGTAGTTGATGGCCACTGTAAAAAAGGAGGATCTCTTTTGTGTAAATTAAGTTAATGTATCATATATAAATATTAAAACCAGAGTTCTTGTAGGAGAATTGTTTTGGCATATTCGCGCTTGGTAACGACAAATGTAAGAGGGAGACAGGGCAGAAAAATAATGGACTATAGAAAGATACAAGGGACTTTCAGAATCTGCAACACCACCAGTACCATTACTTCCCATGGCAATGCACACTGCGCCATCGGATTATTATACATTCTCAAACAAACATGAAGCAAAGCAGTTTGAACGTATTCCTCACTGTATCTCTGCTTTCTGACTTGCATTGCCGTAGCTACAATATAAACACTGAAATGCAATAATACTATTTCACATGCTGATATTGACTTCTTTTGGCTGTGTAGCACAACCTACAGGAAAAGAACAACCTGGAGATAATCTACAGAGAGAATTGCAGGGTGCCATTTTTATCAATTTAGTAGTTTCAAAAGATTTCTATAACAAAATTCACATATTGGTTGCTTTAACAAAATGTACATACATAATTTACAGAATATACTGTTGTATTACTTAGGCATTATGGATGTAATATACACAGCCATGTGAAAAAGTATAAAAATATAAACATATGCAGATCTGGAAAATTTAAGAGACTACTGCACCTTTTTCTTTCCTTTCCAAAAAAGTTGATAAGGAAAGTAACAGAAGTGTTCAGTTTACAGTGGTCTATTAATTTTAACCCTTCTGTTCCTCACTCAAAATCTTCCTTTTCATCTTTTTTGGAAAGTATAGAAAAGGGTGCAGTAGTCTCTTGATTGAGTTGTAGTCGTTTTTATTTGCACAGATTTGGACAAATGGATACTTATAAAATGATAGATTACAAAAGTTGTAACATCCCCCGGGTAACCTCAAGGGATACACAGGTCTCTTTCTTACTCATGTAAGTGCATGAATAAGAAAGAGACTACACAAACTTGTCCTACAGGTCAGATAGGAAGAATATTTCAAGACGGAACTAATGTTTATTACACACCAGGCTCAAGACCAAAATGTTTGGAAAAATTCGCTCTGGACAGATGAGTCAAAGGAGAAGTTACAAAGCCGCAATGCCAGATTCTTTTAGCAAAAAAGGAACACTGTCTTTTTACAGAAGAACCTCATACCAACTGTAAAGCATGGAATTATGGTTTGGGGCTGCTTTGCTAACTCAGGCTCTGGCAAATTTGTCAGCGTTGAGTCAACCATGAATTCTGGATTGTTCCATAGTATTCTCCGTGAGAATGTATGGCCATCTGTCAAAAAGCTGTCAAAAAGACAAACATGGAGGGTAATGGAGTGGCTGTTGATTTTTGATTCATAAATAATTAGAAAGTATTGTATTTCAGTGTAATATCTTAACAGAGATTACCTTTATCATCTAACAGGATTTAAGTGAAGATTGCATTTCCATGTTCAAATAAATAATTCCAAGGGGGTGTACATTTTCACAAGGCTGTATCATAGGAGTTTATGCATAATCTCTTTTAGGAGGTTATAAATGTTTACATGGAGTGAACAAGCAATATAGGGCTGCAACACTTAAAAATACAGGTTTTAAGATTTTTGGATAATGTAATAGCACTTGAGACGAAAAGTTCTCAAGCAGTTGGCCCCAAAAATCTTTTACTTGCATTAGCTGTTTAAATCTGGATATCTTTAGGCCTTCATGTTTAACAAAGAAAAGTCACTCAATTGGAAAGTCATCATAGCTGTCTGCTAACAACAATATTCTGCATCCACTTTAAGACAAGAAGCTGTGATAGATGCTCTTGTATGTTTAGGCTATTATGCTTACGGCAAAATAGCGCAGCTACCTTATGTAATGTTGAAGCATGGAGGAAGGACACAAATGCAGGGAGAACAGAGGACATAAAAGAAATGGACAAAATCCAAAAACAGAAAACTTTGTAATGAACCGGAAACACAAAAAAAGCAACGCAACAGAACAGAACAACGCTGCATCAGGTAGGAACTAAAACCAAGAGCGACGGGATACAATGGGGAAGCAGGAACTTAAATTAGGTCTGTGATGAAGGAAAACAGGTGCGGCAATAATCAACAAGAACAGGTGTCTGTGATGGAGTGAGGGAGTGGGCTTTGGATTCATGGCAGGCTGCTGTGCCAGAATGTGACAATACATTATTGGGATATATCTGGAAGTGGAAATAACAGTTCATTGGAATGTCAAGCAGCACTTTATTTTTCATTTCAGATGATTCTACAATATAGTGAATGGAGTATGGTGAAGTTTTATTTGTAGCTTTATATTTTCAGCATTTTGTCTCGCTGACACACATCCACACTAAGGAAAAGATAGTAGAACTACTTGCCTGAGGAGTCAAGCATTTACTAAAATTGTGTTAATTCTTTTAGATTTATAGATAATTGGGTAAGGCCCCCAGAGCTTGCAGTCCCCCAACACTGAAGGGACTTGGGGGGCTGGGGGGGTTTAGGGATTGTCAAAATCAGAGATGTTAAACATAACAATTTAATTGATAATTGAGCAACGACAAATTTTTACAATGTTCCTTTCTATCTCTGGTCTAATCAGACGGAACCATCATATGGTTGTTGTTTTTGTGACCAGGGAACCTGTTCACATTAAAACTCCTAGCTGGAGGAACTGGACTTCAGATATGCCTATCAACACAGCAAGTGAAATGAACATAAAATGATTGACTCTGACATACCATATTAGATCATGTTTGAAGTGTAATGTTTGCTAATATGGGTGATTGTTCATTGGATAAATGGCTACAATAATTTTACAGGACAATAAAATAACGTGGAGAACATTGTTTGAAATGTATCCTTCAATGCACATTATCTTTATTGCATCAATTCATGCAACTTATTTTGGTAAGGATATTTAGGCATATCAATAAGCATGAATTGACAAACAGACAGACAGTGGGGCTGATGGGCAGACATTGGGGGACTGGCAGGCCAACAGACAGAAACTGGGGGGACAGACAGAAACTGGGGATAAACTGGCCAACAGACAGACTAAGGGACAGACAGAAACAGATAAACACCGTGGAACAGAAAGACAGATACCTGAGGAGGGAAGCCAGGTAGCAGACAGACAGAGAGTGGATGGGGGAGGCAATGAATCAAACTGGGGTTCACAGCAATATGGAAATAAATACATAGACAAAAATTATGAAAGACTGATTGATTGTGCCCCATAATAAAGCACATAACATTTCAACAACAGGATTGTTGAACCTATATTTCCTGGGGGATACAAAACAAAAACCTTTCTGGAGTGCTATTTGAATCAGCCAATAACAATATAATTTAACAGTAAATAAAGATCCATTTAGCACTCTTTCATCCAAAACAATTTCTAGTCATGCATGCACATTAAGTATGGGGGATAAATATGGGGAATCAAACCAATCTTATTACCCCACCAATTGAGTTCCTTAGCGCCTTTTCATGTCTTGAGACTTCCTTTTTCTTATTAGCAAAGACACTATGGTAGGTTGATATACAAGGGTGTTATGTGGGGAGCCATACCCTGTGTGCCTGAAGGCTGGAGGCGTCTGATACAGGATTACTTGCTTGCTGTCTGCCTTAGACTGGTCATGGGGTAGGGCAGAGCCTATAAGACCACACCCCCAAAATATCAGGCAGCTAAATCTTAAGGGAATCAAAGCCACTATGCTAAACTGCAGGAAATCACTAGTACCATGCTAAATCACAGGGAATCACTAGTACCATGCAAAATCACAGGGAATCACTAGTACCATGCAAAACTACAGGGAATCACTAGTACCATGCAAATCTACAGGGAATCACTAGTACCATGCAAAACCACAGGGAATCACTAGCACCATGCAAAACTACAGGGAATCACTAGTACCATGCACAACTACAGGGAATCACTAGCACCATGCAAAACCACAGGGAATCACTAGTACCATGCAAAACCACAGGGAATCACTAGCACCATGCTAAATCATAGGGAATCACAACCACCATGCTAAACAATAAGGAATCACAACCACCATGCTAAACCACAGTAAATCATAAGTACCATGCTACAGTACTTCTGACTATTCTGATCGATGTCATGACTAATGTTCACCTAATCTGGGATAAGACAGGCAGCTTTGGCTTAGCTGATGTCTGATTTACTTTGCTGTTTGGGGAGCGATCATATGACATAGGTCATACTTTACTGTCAGAGCTGGCCTTATCATAGATGCCAGATCAAACAAGAGGCAAGCAGCGGAAGGATGGAAGGACATAATCATTCTGATGGTGATAGGTTCCATTAGTTTTATCTTGGCGACATTTCTATCAAACCTTGACTAGTGTCTGTTTTCAACTTGTCTTTGTAGTGCCAAAGCTTCCAAAAAATGCCACCTAATGAATTCATCACAATCAAAGACACTTAACAATTTTTTTCTACTTTTGAAAAGGATCTTAAATGGCAATAAATTATAACAAACTGGATACATTTTAAAGCAAAAGATAATATGAAGGATAAAATACCATTAAAAAAGAATGTATCAAGCTGTATTTTGCAACTTTTTCATCACTACTTTCAAAACTACTGGGACAAATTATTCAAAACCTAGAAAACACCTTTAATTTACTGTCCAAATGCAAAGAGTGCAAGTGAGAGATGGCATGAAACTGCGTACATCATTTTCACAGCTGGCAACAGTTGCTGTGTGTAAACAAGCAACAAACCACCTGAGACAGTACCTGATAGGGTACAGGAGATAGCAAAAGTAAGGTTCAGCCTTGTGACTTGGGGATTCGGACCAGTAACCTTACGCTTACTAGCACAACAAAGTTGCTAGCCCAACACACATGCTAGCCCAACACGCTTGCTAGCCCAACACGTTTGCTAGCCCAACACGTTTGCTAGCCCATCTAACCACTGGGCTGCAGTTCTATATCTCCCATGAAATGATACAAGTTAAAATACAGAGCCACTGACAACCAAAGCCTGAAAGGGAGAGAATGACATTTGTTGTGAGTTTGGTAGATGGTCCTCTACTACATGTATCTAGTGTTACCCAGGTCAGGCCTGAGACTGGTTAGACTGTTAGTAGGCACCGCCATCCTCTCTCCCTTTTTCCCAACCTCCCTCTATCTCTCTCCCTCTGCATGCCTTTTTCTTTACACTCAGTGGTTCCATAGGGAGTAGAGCTGCAATGTGATTAAACATCTCATCTCAGACTGTGGCCACGGTTGGAGCAACACATTCAATAGGTCTCCATTAAAACCATACACGCAACATATATAATACAGTAGAACTGCCAAAAATGCATGCAGGAAAAAATTAGGCAGAGAGAGGCAGATTCTTAGATGGGAGACATAGAGAGAGAGAGCAAATCAGAAAGAGAAAGACTGAAAAATATTTAAGGAGATACAAAAATATAAGCTGGACAAGCATCCCACTCACTGACTCTTAAAGCGATGCACCCTTACAGGCCCCTAACTCAACACAACCGGAGGCCCCTAACTCAACACAACCAGGGGCCCCAAACTCAACACAACCAGAGGCCCCTAACTCAAAACAACCAGAGGCCGCTAACTCGACACAACCAGAGGCCGCTAACTCGACACAACCAGAGGCCGCTAACTCGACACAACCAGAGGCCGCTAACTCGACACAACCAGAGGCCGCTAACTCGACACAACCAGAGGCCGCTAACTCAACACAACCAGAGGCCGCTAACTCAACACAACCAGAGGCCCCTAACTCAACATAACCAGAGGCCGCTAACTCAACACAACCAGGTACTTCATAGAGTCTGAAGCCCAACTGGCATCCTGACATTGTGCACAACTTTTGACAAGAGACCATCACAGTTGTTTAGGGAATATTGTGTCACACTGTCCTCTTAGAATACCGGTGGAGGTTGAAGTGTTGAACCTGGATGAAGGTTATTAAAAGGCCTTCATGGTGTAATGACAGCTCTTTCAGGAGGGAGCGTCTGTCTCAGAGAGACAGCACAGCAAGCAGCCATTCCCCCAGGCCACATTATGATTCATTCTCTTAATAGAATAAATTAGCATGATAGGATCCAAATGAGATGGCTGGATATTTTTTTGCTTTAGCATGAAAGGTGGGGATTATTCAGAACATCAAGATAGGGGTTCAGAAGGAGAGACTGTCACTCATCAATGCCTAGTTAGTTACACATTACATAGACTAATCTTGCAAAACAGAACAAAATCTGTTTTGATCCAGACGATAATAGTTAACTATTTACAGTTAACTAGCTGACTGTTAGTACATGTATTACCATGTACTGGTGTGTTAATGTCTGTCACAAGAGCTAACCCATTAGAAAACAGTGAGAGTGCTTCTAGGGATAAAGCCAATGCAGACTCATAAGAGCAGTGGTAATTTGTATCCCAATTATTTCGGTGTGGTCAGACTACAAGAGTTCTGGTTAAACATTTTGTTCTTCTGTAGAGTTCTAGGTTCATGTGTTCAATAGCTTTAATGGTAAATAGGATAAACGTCCATCACTGAGCAATACCGTAACCTGTCTACCTATACAGTCCTATTTGACATAAGCTAGTTATACATGAGCTATTTACAAATACATCAATGGAAGGCCTATTAAAAAATTATGATGAAAAATTGCCATATGGCACTTATAAAAAGAAAGTTCTTTACTAAACTTGGATGCATGAACTGATATTTTAATATGGCATTGATGGCATACTGAGATGTAATGTTAATGCTTTCAATACAATATATTCTCAATATACAGCTCTGGAAAAAATTAAAAGACCACTGCAACGTTTTCTTTCCTTTCCAAAAAAGTCAAAAAGGAAGGTTTTGAGTGAGGAACAGAAGGTTTAAAATGATGAGACGACTGCAAATTGAACGCTTCTGTTCCTCAGTGAAAACTTTCCTTTTAGCTTTCTACTGAAGGTTGTAGCTAGCGATGCGATTGCCACTCCCCAAAACAGTTCTAAAAATGTTGCTTCACGCAGATAGGAATTTCTAGTCCCAGCATCCCTCAAGAGTTCTTCCTTAACAATTATTACTACACTTTTGATAACATCAAAGCAGCTTTCACCAATATACACTAACCTATACCAGCCACAAATATACACTAACCTATTCCAGCCACAAATATACACTAACCTATACCAGCCACAAATATACACTAACCTATACCAGCCACAAATATACACTAACCTATACCAGCCACAAATATACACTAACCTATACCAGCCACAAATATACACTAACCTATACCAGCCACAAATATACTCTAACCTATAACAGCCACAAATATACACTAACCTATTCCAGCCACAAATATACTCTAACCTATTCCAGCCACAAATATACACTAACCTATACCAGCCACAAATATACTCTAACCTATTCCAGCCACAATTATACACTAACCTATACCAGCCACAAATATACACTAACCTATACCAGCCACAAATATACACTAACCTATTCCAGCCACAATTATACACTAACCTATACCAGCCACAATTATACACTAACCTATTCTTTCTACAGGTATCAAACCTGAACTAATCTCCTGGGCAAGAAGAATGCCATCTTGGGAATGAAACACTCAGTTGCCTTTCAAAGAATCTACAGACACCCCCCCACAGATGTGCTCACAGCCCCCACCCATCACACACACAGGCACGTACAAAAACACCCAGACAAACCCCCAGAATCCCTTCCTTTTGCTGCCACAGACCTGTGTCCCAGAGGGAAGGCCAATGGGGGAATAAGGAACATGTGGACACAGATCAGAATCTCTTCATTTACCTATGGTGTAGCCTCGCTTCAGCTCTCCGCACCGTGGACCCCAGGTTTTCTGAGAATTGGTTGCATTGTTCTGCTGCACACCTAATGTGGTTGTCTTGGTAACAGGTGGTTCTGTCTTGTTGGGTGGTGAAGCTGGCACCAGAGTAGGGGAGAATCCTTGAGTGGCAATATCCACCGACTGGGATTTCTTTTTCAGTCTGTTGAAAAACAGAACAAGAACAGGAAATATGGAGTCAGTCATACAGAACTACATGGCAATGCATGCGGGAAATAGTGGCTTGTAAATTCAAGGGCAAACAAGTGAGAAGATGAAGGACATTGCTGTCAACAATCAACAACAGATGATCATATTGTGTTCAGTCTGGAGCAGTGTTCTTGAATTTGATGCAACATACTGAGAGTCAGTTGAGCGTTCTCCATACTGCATATTCTTTATATTGAGTCCCGTTTAGGGATGCACCAATTTAATGGCCATTGGCATTGGACGATTATTGGGACATCATTTTATAATTTGTCAGATTATTTCCAACCAGTGGTGCTTTCGTCTGAATAGGCGTGTCCAATAGGCTCCAGGAATTATCCAGTAAAAAATGTGTATTCTTGCTCAAATCATGTCCAGTATCATGTTGTTTTATTATAATTAGTTTGTCTCTGTTGCAGTTTTGTTGATGAATTCTCGTATTTAATTTACTAAATTAATATCCCTGCATTGTATAATGTAGTCACTGAAAAATAATGTCTGCTTATTATCTTAATTTACAATATAATTATAAAAAATTCATTATCATACTTATTTTTGGGAGTCTTTTGTTAAACTATACAGAAAAAGTACTTTTATATGATGGAATTTGCATTTGTTGAAATAATAAGCAGCATCAGAAGCAACATTTTATTTTTCTATGACAGGGTACACCGGTAGAGAAATGACCAAAAATCTATACTGACACGGGGTAGCTTGTTTTATATGAATATCATTATCCGCCAAGAATGTTCTTATCAGTGCATCACAAGTCCCAGTACTGTTTGTCTTATCATTTTGATAGAATCAGACAGTGAGGAAAGGAAGGAGGATGGAGGAGAGGGTGTAGAATAGCGTTGGGACAGATCTAAATCACTGCCCATGCTGGGGCGGTCTGGCAGACTGCTGACCCCAGGCCACTGGCTGTGATTCACATTTGAAGAGTGATCAATAACTTAATCAGGTCCTCATTAACAATGGATGCATTGATTTCACACCATCACAGGTGCCAATTTAAGAAACCATTCAACAATATTATATTGCTGTATAGTAAATCATATACCGCCGTATTACATACAATTACAAAATATGATGTAATTGACAAAACATCAGAGAGAGTAACTGTGGTAATTAAGCTTGTCCCAAGAATTTGAATGTACATGACCAGTCACAACATTTGATTCAGGTGTGGTTAGCAATAGGTGTGGCTACACAATAGCACATACAGCTCTGGAAAAAAATGAAGAGAGCACTGTACCTTTTTCTTTCCTTTCCAAAAATGTTGAAAAGGTTGAAAAGGAAGGTTTTCAGTAAGGAACAGAAGCATTCAATTTGCAGTGGTCTCTTTATTTTAACCCTTCTGTTCCTCATTCAAAACCTTCCTTTTCAACTTTTTTGGAAAGGAAAGAAAAAAGATGCAGTGGTCTCTTAATTTATTCCAGTGCTGTATAGATGCAAAATTGTAAACAATGTGTCTGTTGAAAAGGGAAGTGGATCACTTGGTTACATAACATGGCCTATACATGATTAAACTTCTTTCAGACACTGACCTAAATTACAGGAACCAATACCAAAGTGGAAAAGCCATTTAAACGGCTCACCATAGGGTTTAGACAACAGACATCTTATTTAGAAACCACGTTTAGTACAGAGTTTCCTAACGTCATCCAGGTGTCATATATTTAGAAGTAACACTGTGCAGCTCATGCAAGCAAACATATACAAACCACAATGATTGTGAGGAAACCTTTACATCCATGCTGAATATCTGCTGTGTACTGATTTTGCAGTTATATTTCTCCATTATTAATGTTATAAAGCATAAACAAATACACAAGATAAGAATATAAAAAAACACAACACAGAAATGGATGAAAAGTACTCCTGAAATACTATTTATGATACATATATAAATCCATCAGTCTTTCCTATAGACACAGCATTTCAGAGATGCCTAAAGCAGGAACACAAGGTTCTCCTCAGCACTCATTGTTTACCTCCCGTCTTCCCTCACTCCTCCAATCAGTCCAGGAAAAACGCTGATGGAGATATTTCCAGCTCTAATCATTCCCAGGACAGACAACAGCAAACATGACACAGCCTCTACAAGGTAAGGAACTATGCAATCTCCACGAAAACACTGTCAATCACTGTTTTGGGGGTTCTGGTCTACAGTACACTCAAAGAGGACACAGAGGTACAAATAGACATCGACACACAAAGGCTGAAGCTACAACATCAGCAATAGTGCAAACGGCAACCAATGCCCTAGTAAAGCTCAGTTCCATCTTAAACAAAAACAATGAGAAAACGGAACATTTCTTGATTTCTTTTAGCATATGATGCACGTTTTAATGAGAGGCAGACAGAGGGTGAGAGAATGTGCATGTCGGCTGTAGTCAAGGTTCTGGAAGACTGCAGACACAGGAAAAGAAAACCTTTGTGTGAGATGACGTCTATCCCTGAATCCCTTGGAAGAAAATAATAATTATCTCTTCATTGGTAAGGGACCTCCTTTCAGCTCAGATTCACTGGTTGGTCTACATGCGCTGTACGTGCGTGTTTGTGTTTGTGTGTGTGTGTACATGTAAACAGACTGCAGCTGCTTTGTGCCTTCCACTGAAACATCACCCACTAATCATGACAGTGTAATCAGTGGAACCATCCAGCACAACAACAACAATCTCCACAGGGCCCACAACCACGCCTGGCTGGTGTCCAGGCAAAACACTTCATACAATAACAGATATAACGGTACAGCTGTTTGTTTCTATTGATATTTCCACTGCATAAGAAAACAATGAACATGGGTTTTATTAATACACTTCTGGTCAGTTTTTCTCTATTGTCAGCTCTGAACACCATCTCTCTGGCAACTGGGCTCTGTTACCACCGCGATCACTTTGTTGAGGGCAGCACCGGCCTCCTCTATGAACACAGATCTAACCTGGCTCAGTCATGCATTAGTGAAGGGCCCAGATGGGACTAACAGGGACAGTATAAATACAGTCTGCCAGACCAGAAGACCTCTACCAACCAGCAACCAGCAGCCTGCGTCATCCGGTTCACTGTACCATACCTACACAGGAGAAATCATCCACTCTCTGATTGCTTAGCCATGGCTGATCTTGATATCCTAAGAGGGACAGCATTACATGTGGACACACTCCTGGGACCAAATAGTCTGCTCTGCAGCTGAGGCCGTTATTCATATCTTATTATTATAATATTATTATCAACTTTCCAACCCCAGATTATGAAATTCATCAAAAATATTGCTGTTTTATTGCTATGTTTCGGCTTCGACAACAACATACAAACACACCTAAACACAACGTTCTTAATCCTTACACTTCCTAATGGTCACAGCGCTGAGGAGAAAAGCATATTGGGGTCAAAGGGGACAGCTGACAGATGGTAGGTACATACTGATAGTGTATAATGGCCATTCCTAGTTCATGAACAACTTTTCATACATTATAACACGTGGCCTAGTTAAGACAGACATCGGGAATTACAACCTTGTAGATAAGCCATCAACACACACGCACACACAGACGACCACTTAAATACACACAGGTCCACAGAACCTGTCCATCCCCACACCCCAGGGCACTATGGGTGAAAACCAATAAGACTGGCAGGAAACTGCAGTAAGATTAAGAGCTTTTGACTTCATACTGGTAGCACTGTCTGATCTGATTGGCTACAGCCTGCATCAACACAGTTTATCATAGCTTTCAGTCGGCCAATGGGCCAGGGCCAGAGAAGCTAAGCCACCAGCAGCCCCCTGGCATTCAGTTCTACCACAGGGGAGCGAGATGGTGATGCATGTAAACAAAGCCACCAGCTCCCACGGATAGATTATATCTGTTAGCAGCAAAACGCTTAAAGAGAGAGAAGAGGGGAGGGGGACAACGGAAGGAGAAAAGGGAAGGGAGGGAGGAAAGCAAATGAAAAGCAGGCATTTGGTTTTCCTCCCCTGCTGTTCTGTGGCTTGGTCCAGGAGGAGAACAGTGCCAAACAGGCATCACTCAGATTATCCCACTATGCAGGGACTGAGAATCACGTGGCAGAAGCAACAATAGGAATGTGTAAAAGAAAGTCTAAACATGCTTATCACTACAACCAGCAGAGGGATTAGACAAGAAGGGGCATTCGAGGCTCCACCACGCTCACTTAGAAAAACAACAAATCACGTTTTCAGAAGAGACATACATCTCTTGCTGTTGTGAAGTATACGCAACAGAATATGAGCCCCGTTATGTGCACTCTTAAAAAACGGTTTATGAAGCCATATGAGGTATAAGGTTGTACCAAGATCTGTTCTGCCTAAATATTTGTAAAATGGGATCTTTCGATTTGATTATTCCTACCATTTCCAAGCATACTCTATTGCAGGATGCTTTTCTGAATTAACTGACCTGTTTAATTGGTTGATACTTTCATATACCAGAAAGAGAAATAAATTGTTTTAAATACTACATTTTCTAGACAAATCCTATATGTTAGTTGCAATTATTGTTCCCATCAGTCAGATAGTTGTTTAGAAGTAGTCTCAGGATACTGTAATTCTGAACCTAGATTGAGTTTGAATAATTATTACACTTTTTGGTTAGTCTAAGTGAATTCATATTCATTATATGTAATGAAATGACATATTCATTAGCAAGCCAGCCTGATGTAGCCTGTTACCAAGAAGTTTTTCCTAGCCGTGACACTGTGATAAGGTATAATTATGTTATGTATTGTCATAAAGGCTGATGAGGTAAACCCAATAATAAATTATTTGTAGACAACAACGACTTCCACATAGAACTTAGAACCAATGAACCCCTTGTGGTTCTACTTTTTCTCAGTGTGTAAATGTGTTTCAGTTCTGTAAGGCTTGGCTGGGTTTGACGTCAGTCCTGTTATAACAACAGCATGGCTGATATGACAGTAATGATGCCGTAGAGTCTCATTAAACTGAATTGGCGTTATGCAACAGGACTGTGACTGACAGAAAAAAACACCATCACAAAGAAACCGCATTTGGTGAAAACACCGGGTGCACTGTGTCCTAGCGGGCTTGGAAATCAGGCAGGACCGGGCTTTTAGACCCATGACTCCAGGCATGGCTTACTATATGCACTTAGTCTGAACGACCTTCAAACTGCTCATGTTTGGGTGAGAACAGGAAATGTACCGGATATGGAAAGCAATACACAATGAAATATGTTTTATTCAGGTTTACCGTTATGCAATTAAATATACAGAGTGTGCCTCTGTCCATTCAGGTTCAATAAACAGCATCATTGACCTTGAATTGACGAATGAATACCTGAGTATGTCCACTTTGAACAAGCTTATGTGTTTGAAGGAAAGTTTATTTCAATCAATAGAAGTTAGAGATAAAGTCAAGAATATTAATGGATTAGGAAAAGGGAACAAAATAATAAGTGTTTGGCTCAATATTTAGGAAGTAGAATCTTCATCACAGTGCCTCTACCAAGAAATGGCTGTTCTAAAACCCCAGTGCTTAAACAAGGAGAACAATATGCAAACCTAATTTATCCTAACTTAACTAAGCAGCCCTGGCCTAATGACTACACTGACAATTAGTCACACAAAAATGATATGTAAAAACTTGGAACAGTGTCTTCCCAAGTCCCCAAACAGACATTCAATGTCATGGGTCTGGATAAACACACCTAATGGCCAATTGTATGGAAACAACACTAATTACATAAATCTCTATAGACCAACACTGGCAGTAAAATGGGTCATACTGAAGAGCTCAGTCACTTTAAACGTGGCATAGGATGCAGCCTTTGCCACAAGTCAGTTTATGACATTGTTGTCCTACTAGATCTGCCCCATTGGAGTGGTGTAAAACATGCCATCAAACGACTCTGGAGCAGTGGAAATGTGTTCTCTGTAGTGAAAATTCACACTTCACTATCTGTCAGTCTGATGGATGAATCTGGGTGTGGCAGATGACAGGAGAATGCTACCTACCAGAATGCATGGTGCCTACTGTAAAGTTTGGTGGAGCAGGGATAATGTTCTGGGGCTGTGTTTCAGGGTTTGGGCTACGCTCCTTTAGTTCCAGTGAAGGGTCATTTTAATGCTACAGGATACAAAGACTTCTTTGCTGTTCCGGCATGACTATGTATCTGTGCAAAGCAGGATCCATAAAGACAAGGTTCAAGGTTGGTGTAGAGGAACTCGGGTGTCCTGCACAGAGCCCTGACCTCAACACCACTGAACACCATTGGAATGAATTGGAACGGTGTTTGTGAGCCAGGCTTTCTCATCCAACATAAGTGTTTGACCTCACAAATGCTCTTTTGGCTAAATGGGCACAAATTCCCATAGACACTCCGAAATCTTGTGGAAAACTATCCATGAAAAGTGGTGGCAGCTATAGCTGCAAAAAGGGGGGGGGGGCAACACCATAGAAATGCCAATGATTTTGGAATGGGATGCTCAACAAGCCTGTATAGGAGTGATGGTTGGGTGTCCACAAACTGTACCTGTGTATTTTTGTCAAATTGCTAACTCAAAATGTCACAGGTGTTCCTGATATCTTGTCTCGAAGAGTTTGTATTTAATACTTATCCCTGGGACTACTGAAAGAATCAATGACATTTTGTAACGCGTATTGTCAGGGCTGTAGCTGTGGGGTAGGACAGGTCTGCAGAATGAAGGGAGGCTGCAGACCACCAGTCATTCAACGCTTGTTAAATGCCAGAACAGCAGTTCCGTTGTTAAACAGGCCAAAAGGGGTAGCATTCTGTCTGAACAATGAGCACTGAACATCAGCAGCATGCTTATCAAAGTGCTGAGAATACAAACCAAATAGGTTATGTGGCTGGCTACTGCAGGACAAAGGAAATTGTTTGACCTGAATGGGAATGTCCATTCTAGAAATATTGTTTACGTGATTTTAGAACGGGTGTGTGTGTCATTTCTGTGTGTAGTGTACACTTAGTGAAGCTTACAAAGAAATAAGAGACGGAGCTAGACATTTTATTTATTATTCTGACGGAATGAATCGTATTACACTGACAACCCTCTTGAAAAATCCATCTTCATCTGTTATGTAAGCTGTCAACCAGCGCTATGAAACTGTGCTGGGTTTGAAAAGAAAAGTAATCTGTCAGTAAGTGGTGTCCATTGTGCCATTGTATTATTGGATACCCTGCTGCATACAAGCACAGAGGGATGGCTGCTGTTCCTTTATAAAAAATGTATCAATATTGCCCCAAAACTGCCCCCAGCCAAGGTCTCTTCAATTCGCTAACATAGGAATTATCAGGGCCAACAAAAGCAGAAAAAAATATCACTTGTTTGTTTCATTATGTGGATGAATGGGACCCCAGGGCATATTTCTATTTCTCTCTGTGAACATCACTTACGCCACAAAATACCTAGACACACACACACACACACACACACACACACACACACACACAAACACACCACCCCTGTCCTGGCTGTGTGAGCATTGTGTAGGGGGCCTTGATCCTTGTGCTGTTGCAGCTTGTAAATAACCTCCTGGTTGCAAGCCTCGCTTCTGCGTCATCGCTCTCATTTAGTGAGGCACGAGGAGATAGCAGAAAGATGATTGGCTGACAGCCTCAATGGATTTGCCAAAATACCGACCATGTTAGGAAATTTGTGGTGTTGCATAAATAAGTCATCCACAGAGGATTCCAATAGATTGTTTTTGTCAGCCCTCTGACAGCATGTACAGAAAGCACATCAAGATATCCTGCTATCAGAAGGCTAGCTAACACTGTGAAGAGGAAACCCGGCCATGTGAAGGAAACGAGGGATTCTGTGAAGGCAATAAGACAGCTGAACTGTCAAGTATGCCTCGGTAGAATACATACAGGTGAAGTTTGAAATTACACTATTCTTGTTCTGTACTTCTGTCCAGTTATAGGGCTGCCACACATGCGGATAAGGATCTGCTAAATAACTGAAATAGAAATGTAGGGTACCATTTTAGATTGTGTCTGCCAGACTCCAGGTGTCTACAGAATGCTGACCCTTGAGAAAAATATTGTAGGGGAGAGGAAGTTAGATAGATTTGCAAATGCTCAACCATTTCACAGGACACCTGTGCTAATGACTGGCACCACAGCCCCTGTGTGGGTGTGTGGGTGTAACAACTGCCGTTGTTAAAGCAGTAGTGGACCGATGATGTTTTTGTGGTACAGATGTGCCTTGTCACAGTGGCCAAGTCTATGAACAACAATGTAGTATCCATGAACCAGTGCCAGTTAACCTGGCGGGCAGAGATACTTGGCCAGATTTAGCAGATTATGGGCATCAGCTGTCACAACATGAATGGAAACTCCAAACTCTAGAGAGAGCCCTCAGAAAAAGCCTGCAGCAGAAGAAAGTCACTGTATCTCCTCTGGGGATAAGGGGAACTGGGCATTGTGATGGGGGTTTCCTCACAAAATGAGGATTACCAAGTGGAGGTGAAACAACATTCCTGACTAACTGGATTGAGGTGCTCAATACAGTACAACCAGTAACTCTGTGGTAGCGAGACTCAAGGTCAAAGAGGACAGAAAAATGTGAACAGGTATAGACCTTCATAATATAGGGATTGACAATAGAGAACATGCTAATACAGAACTACTAGAATGACAAGTGTGGAGCGGTATCAGCCTGTAGGGGAAACGACCTGCTCTGATTGGCATTCACACCTTTACTGTTAAGGTGAGGCTACAGGTTTCACCAAGAAAATACAATATATTATGGTACCCTGGAAACCCCGAGCTGTATCGTACATGCTGTGTTGAGTTTGTTGCCCATGTAGTGGTGGCTGTTCAGCCTGGTGACTACTAAGGTAGACAATAATAAACATGTAAAAACTTAAGGTCAGAGGAGCCTGGTTGTTAGATGCAGATGACAGTGTGTTATTCTGTGTAGCCAAAAAATGCCAGCCATGGGTTTTGTAGGGAGGAGGGCGTTCATTGTGGAAGTGGGCTGCCCATTTCTAGGGGGGAGGGCGTTCATTGTGGATGTGGGCTGCCCATTTCTAGGGGGAGGGTGTTCATTGTGGAAGTGTGCTGACCATTTCTAGGGGGGAGTGTGTTCATTGTGGAAGTGTGCTGACCATTTCTAGGGGGGAGGGCGTTCATTGTGGATGTGGGCTGCCCATTTCTAGGGGGAGGGTGTTCATTGTGGAAGTGGACTGCTCATTTTATTGTTAAATAGACCAGACGTTTGCTGACAACAGCCTGTCGTGTGATGGTATTGGTTCAGACTTGTATTTCTGGTGTTTGGGAGTCTCAGCCATGCTCACTGTCTGACGGCATGACCACCTCTAGGCATGGACGTGTCAACATGTTCCAGTTGCTGGCAGCTGTGTCGGCTATTTTCATCAAGCAGCGGGCAACACATGGTTATTGTTTTATACACACCTCTACAGGAAACTGACAAATTTGAGATTTAAACTATGCTGGAGGAATCTACAATGCTGGTTGATCAATACCACCACTCATCGTTGTGGTACTAACAGTTCCTCTTCAAGTTCAGCTCACACACCCAATCCACTCTAACATGCCCTTCAAAAGGTTATGGTCAGGCCTGACTCAGAATCCCGCCACCGGCCCTGCTCTGCAATCTAAAAATGTCACATTATTCTGTGCCCTTCCAAGGCATCTGTTGCCATCATTCCTGGGTAGTGCTTCTGATGGGCTGACAACGACATCTGTCGCCATGGTGCCCGGGTTGCTTGTGCCAGATGAGGTCACAGGGTGGACAAATGTTGTGGAACATTTGGTTGTTGAAAGTGCTAAATCTGACGCAGGCCTATAAAAGCCATAGCACACCAGCCGATGTTGAGGTGATGTTTGTAGGTGGTCTCCAGGCCAGTGCGCGGGTTGTTATCGGCCGAACCAAACTTCAAAGGCAAAAAGTGTGAATTTGTTAATGTCCGAATGGATGCTTAACCTAAAGGCACCAACGCTCTCCCTCACACCTCCTCTCCCTTCTCCCCCTGACTCTGTTTTCTTCCAATGGTTTCTCTCCTTACCTCTCCCTACCTCCTTCAGCCTTATTCGGTCCTTGTTGGCAGGCAGGTTGGTAAGGGACTAAAGAGCCGATGCCCAGTTGAAGCGGACACCGCTGGCAACACTCAGATACATCCTCCCCTGCTCCTGCATTCCTCCCAGAGGAAGACAGACAAGGAGACAGATGGATGGAGACACGTCCGTCTAGGTTGAAACACCAAAGTAATTCAGAGTGACAGTAGGAGAGAGGGAGAGGGAGACTTGGGAAAACTACTCACAGAATAGAAAGCTTGCTCGCCCATTGACTCACTTGCTTCAGCCACAACCAAAGTGTTGTATTACTTAAGCTTCTAGAGTTGACCTCCAGAGCTTCTGGCTGACCCCAAAAAGAATCTCCTAATTAGCTCCGAACCGACACCACTGCATAGGGAAAACAGTGATAAAACCATGAGAGACATTCATAGCTTGGATTAAATATTGAACTTACTATATGATCTGTTGTTCAAGGTCAGGGTGATCGCTCTCCAACTAGGCACAGTTTAATGCCCAGACAAACCTCTACACCCTGCCCTCTATCTATCCCTCCAAATTCATCTCACAGCCATGCTCTGATGGGACATCTGCTGTCTTCCTGAAAGCAAGGGAGCAAGCTGCGATGAACCAACCCTGAACATAAGGTATGGTCCGGAGAGGAAGGATGAATTGAGGAAGTGGAGTTTAAAACAGGGTATGAGCTTTCAAATGTACTGTGTTGGAGCCCAGTACAACATCCCTATGACTTCAATCTGTAAACCTGTTAGGGGCAGTTAATACATATGTACATTGCTGTTTAGTTCAACATTGACAAAGAGAAGTAACAAAGGATCACAGCTAAATACCTGTCTGGTTGTCTAATTAGATTTTCCCTCTCACATTATTTCCTTCCTTTCTAAAACACCCTTCCATTCTTTCGTCTGCCTGCCGCCTTCACATGAGTTAACAAAAAAACTTGAGCCCAGAGGGGGGCTGTTAGAGAGGAGAGAGGGTAAAAGAGAGGAGACGGGAGAGACAGAGAGAGGGTGAGAGGGGAAACCGACTGTCATGGTGGGGAGGGGAACCTGGTGGGCACAGGAGCATACAGCATGTCTCTGATGTTTTCTAGGCAGAGAGGGAGGGACTGAGGGAGGGAGACGTGTGAAGAAAGAGAGAGGGGAACGGAGAAAGGAAGATGGATGTGGGAGAGATGAAGAGACCCTGGGCCCACCACAGACTTATCCCTCCCCCAGAGGAGCTTCCAGATCAATGCTCTGCCACAATCAATTCATCAACCACTGTCTCCCACAAAACTTCTGAACAAATACAGATACAGCCCACTTCTGAACAAACACACAGACACGGCCCACTTCTGAACAAACACACAGACACGGCCCACTTCTGAACAAACACACAGACAC
>JACXGJ010002072.1:0-65538 GCA_016801105.1 Esox niger | reverse complement strand
AATTCTCAACATCTAGGCACATTCACTTCTAATGAACCATACATTCATATTGTAGTTGTTAATGCTCAGATCCTACAAGGGGTATGCATAAAAGTGACATGACACTGTCATGATACTCTCATAACCATGACATGACACATGAAGGAATCATTATGAATGTTTATGAATTTTTTCATTAGGTATAATTCGGTTGATTATGTAATTTTTTTTTGCAAGATTGACATTGTTTGTGATGTCTTTGTCATCACAACTTGACATTAACTGAGACAACATAACTGGTCATAAACATGGGCCTACTGATCAAACTTGAATAAACTATTTAGCCAGTATTCTGTCTGGCATAAAAAGAACTTTGCTGATCCTGAGACTGGTGCTCATAGAAATACAAATTGGAAACAGACGTAATTTAGAGTCATAGAGGTAACTGCACTCCTGAGTCACTAAAGATTCACCTCAGAATGATAGCATGGCACCACTGGTTATCCATATGCCATAATAATGGTGTCTTGAGCAGACATTACCATCTGAAAAACAAGTCAAGTTAATATTTTTTTGTAGGAACACAATATTTGTACTGGAATTTTCTTAATGTTAATGCAGGACATCCATTCATGTAATTATATGTTTGCATGAACAATAGGCTAAGTAATATACATTATTCAAGAGATAATATAAATAATCCAATTTGTTAATATAATTTCTGTGCGGTAAACACTAATCAATTAAGTAGACTGGTTACTTACATCTTTAAATAGGTGTGACGCATAAAAATTATATTGTTGCATTTGGGGTTGATATTGTATTTTGAACAACCGTATATCTCAAGAATTACGTTCCCTGGGAACCATTGTAAAACCAGCGATTACGTTCTATGCCAACACATCTACTGCCATTACGTCGGCCAAGAACGTTATATATCAATCCACATTTTGAATGGCCTCTCGCCGCGCTCTCCATACAGGTTTTCGTACTGTATTATACTTTTAACCACAACTGATTTGCCTTGAATGGGGATGTTGAGTGAGGATGGCTTACAGAAATTACCTTATTTGGATAGGTGAAATGCTACAACAATATTGAATTATTACCAAACACATCAATTTATATTTCAAGATATATGACGTTCTTGACTGACATAATTGTACTGTAGATCAATCAATCATTTTTTTACATCTGTAGTTGTCACAAAGTGCTTTCACACAACACCTGGTCTTAAACCCCAGGGAGCAAACAACAATTGTGATGAACTTCAGTGGCTAGGAAAAACTCCCTAAGAGGTCCAAATTTAGGAAGAAACCTGGACAGGAACCAGGCTCCGAGGGGTGACCAGTCCTCTTCTGGCTGTTTCGGGTGAACATATTAAGATTCAAAATTGTAATAGTTCAATGCATGTGGGCTAAGCCCAGAGTCTATTTAAACCTAGTCCAGATCGGAGGCATAACCGGATGGACAAGCACAGGGGGAGGGGGGTCAGCAGAGTGGCAGCTGAAATCGTCAGGCACTTTCCTGATCTGCAACACAACCAGGAGGACTATGGACAGGGAGACAAGCCTGGTACTCAGCAGGTGTGGGTTAAGACCTCAAGTCCTAAGTTTAAAACAACAGAAAACAGAGAAAATTTAGACCATACTCCCCCAGCACAATAATATAGCAGCGTAAGACGTTGGGGCTGAGACAGGGGGGTCCAGTGACACTGTCGCCCTATCCGGAGGAGGCCCTGGAATGGGCCCAAAAGGCAGGAAATCAATCCACCCACATTGCCAAGCATCAACCAAAGGGACGCCCACCAACCACACCATCCTGAATGAGGGCCGAGTATTGCCAGCAGAGCACAGCCCAATTGCACAAGTGCTCAAAAGAGAGACAACAACAAGCCAGTGACTCCGCCCCTGTATGGCATTGGAAGGAGGGCATCCCAATGGCGATGAGAGCCCACCTGGCAAGACAGCAAGGTTGGACAGTATCAGGCCTTTCTGGTCACCTTCACGCCCCTGGGCCAGACTACACTTAATCATAGACCAGGCTGAAGAGACGAGTCTTTAGTAGATGCTTGAAGGTTTGCACTGAGTCTGCATTTCAAGAGTAGTCCAGAGTAGTGGAGCTCTATGAGAGAAAGCCCTGCCTCCGGCTGTTTGTTTAGAAATTTTAGGTACAGTTAAAAGGCCTGCATCTTGTGATCCAAGGTTACGTGCAGGTATGTATGGCTGGATCTTTTCAGCGAGGTAAGTAGGAGCAAGTCCATAAATTAATTTATAGGTTAACAATGAAACCTTAAAATCAGCCCTAACCCTAACAGGCAGCCAGTTTCAAATGTTTTTATTAATTGATTTATCAGAGTAACTGAAAAAAAGAGCATTGCAGTAATCTAATCTTGATCTAACAAAAGCATGGATTAGTTTTTCCGCATCAGTTTTTGATAGAAAGTTTCTGATATTTGCAATTTTTCGAAGAAAAAATAAGCAACTCTTGAGATATATTTTATATGTTCATCAAAGGAGAGGTCAGGGTCGAGGGTTACGCAGAGATTTCTTACAGTTTTTTGGGATACAACCATGCAGCCATCGAGGTTCACAGTGAGATCTGCCAATAAAAGTCTTTGTTTCTTGGGTCCTAAAACAAGCATTTCCGTTTTTCTTGAGTTTAAAAGCAGGAAGTTCTGGGTCATCCACTTCCTAATATCTGAAACACATGCTTCCAAAGTAGTTAATTTGGGGGTTTCTCCGTGCTTCATCGAAATATATAACTGTGTGTCATCAGCATAACAGTGAAAATTGACATTATGATTTCGGATTACATCTCCAAGAGGCAGCATATATAGTGAGAACAATAATGGGCCCAGAACTGAGCCTTGAGGAACACCAAAACACACGTTTATTTTGTCAGAGGATATACCATCCACACATACGAACTGATATCTTTCAGATAAATAAGATTTAAACCAAGCTAGAACATTCCCACGTAGCCCAATATGGGTTTTCCATTGTGATAGAAATTTGAAATTGTGAACCAATATAATTATTCAATGTTTTATTTTATATTACATTGGCAGTTATGAGTTTATATTCATTTCTATGGTGGTTTCATTTAGTATGCTGTGACCTAGGTCAATGAGTAATTAACAGACCTCTGGGTTCTCTGTTTATCTGTTGAAGAGATCAGCTTGACTAGAGAATGACCTGGCATTTGTTCTTTGTTCAATGTGTGACAACTTTGAGTTGGGGGCATGGCCAGTGAAGATGCTACAAAGACGTCTGTCGTACCTAGATACTTTGATTACTCGGAGTGCGGTCATACTAGGTGGCCGTATATCGATTATCCCATGCGCATGTAAAAATAAACAACCTTTATAGAACTTCGGACTCAAGACCGATTATTTCTCTTTAACACCAGTCTCTCTAAGAGAAGGGAGTGATCAATAGTGTCAAAAGCAACACTAAGATCAAGAATCAACAGCACGGATGCGGAACCTTTGTCTGAGGCCATTAGAAGGTCATTTGTTACCTTCTCAAGTGCAGTCTCAGTACTATGATGGGGTCTGAAATTGGACTGGAGCATTTCATAAGTGTTAATTGTCTTCAGGAAAGTGTTCAGTTGTTGGGAAACACATTTTTCTAAGATTTTTGAGAGGAATGGGAGGTTTGATATTGGCCTGTAGTTGTTTAAAGTGTCTGGATCCAGATTGGATTTTTTTTAAAAGAGGCTTAATTTCAGCTATTTTTTGTGAGTTTGGTACACATCCGGAGGAAAGGGAGCAATTTATTAATTTCAACATTGGCTGACCTAGCACCGAAAATAGCTCCTTGAGTAATTTAGTTGGAATTGGGTCTAGTTGACAATTTGTGGGTTTAGAACTCATTACAAATTTAGTGAATGTGTCGAGTGATATGGGATCAAAAAGTTCCAGTGTCCCCATTGACAGCTGGTTAGGGAGGTTCAGGACATCCTCAGGACAACTGAGATTTTGGGGACTGTAATTATTTGAAGAGTCAGTTATTTGTTTTCTAATGGTGATGATCTTTTCATCACAAAAGTTCATGTATTCATTACAGCTGAAGTGAAGACCCACTTCACTTTTTGAGCGTTGCTTTTTAGTTAACTTTGCAACTGTATCAAAGAGACATTTTGGATTGTTTTTGTTCACCTCAATCAGGTTGGAGAAATACGCTGATTGAGCAAATGTGAGTGCTTTTCGGTCTTCTTGATTTTACGGTAAATGTAATAAAACAGTGATCCGATATTCCAGGATTTACGTGGGGGAAATTATTAGATCTAAAACATCGATTTCTCTTGACAGAACTACATCTAAGGTATGATTGTGGCTGTGCTTTGGACCGGCGACGTGTTGGATAAAACCCATTGAGTCAAATATCGCTTCAAAGGCTTTTTGAAGAGGGTTGTTTGACTTTCTATATGAATATTGAAATTGCCAAACATTAGAATACTATCTGCCATAACTACAAGGTTAGACAAGAATTCTGGAAACTAATTTAGGAACATTGTATTTGGCCTGAGCGGCCTGTAAATAGTGGCTATGTAAAACGATTTATCAGCCTGGTTAACTTTCATGAGCAAAACTTCAAAAGAATGAAAACCAGTGATGTGTTTAAGAGAAAATGTATATTTACTGTCCCATTTTGAGATGCGAGGTAATATAGTCATTTTTATTTGTGACTGAGGTGGAGGAAGGTTTTATCTTAATAAGGTTGCTATTGTCAGCGCTTCCTTTTTTAATGTTTCTCAGCTGTTGGCAACAACGACTGTTTCATCCTAACGTCGTTGGTGCCAACGTGAATAACAATATCTCTGTACTCTCTATACTTGCCAGTTTTTCACTTCGCTAGCACCAACCCCAGATTTTCAGCTACGTCGGTGGCTCTGCCCCCGGTAAACAGTGTACGATCGCTGGCTTATTCTTTAGTCTAATACTGTGGGTAATGGAGTTGCCGATGACTAAAATTTTACATTTTTCGGGCTACCGGTAGAAAATGCCTGACGATCATTCCCCTCCGAAGACGGCTCGGGTCTTGACTCCGACTTCAGTGTGGAAAACCTGTTTAAAGTCTCAGTCGGCTCTAGCAGCGACCCAGGTTTAACTGTTCGATGGCATTTCTTCCCAGTGACTAAGAAAAAGTTATTGCCCGGCTGCAGGAGCTGTGCCGGGAGGCTAACAACACGATCGTTTGTCTTCCTGGTGGCACAGACGCAGTTTTTCCCATTTCTACATACATAACATAATCCTTGCCTGACATTTGCGTCTGAAGCTGAGCCTCTAACTCTGCTATCTTTAACTGAAGACGACAGTTCTCCTTCGTGAAATAGCTACAACAAGTGCAGTGAAAAGGCATAATAATGGTACTTAGCTTCGGGTAGGTAACTGCAAGCAACGTACAGCACGTCAACAGTCCCACAATGAAGCAGGGCTGTAGGCATGATAAATTGGCATATGTTAAGAATGATAATGTGATAAAGGCGAATGGGATATGTTAATCATATTAATGTGATAAAGGCGAATGGGATATGTTAATAATATTAATATAATGAAAGGCGAATGTGATATGTTAATTATATGAATGTGAGAAAGGCTAATGTAATATGTTAAGGTTGATGTAGAAATTGAGGAGGAAGTTGGAAGAAGAAAGGTGCCGAATAGAAATTAAGCTGCAACAGGCTGGGGAGGGGGAGTCATGTACCACAAGTGCTGCAGTAACAGGAAAAACATATGTTATTGGTTAGGGGGGGCTGACCTGGGATCCGCGCTTTATGAGCCGAGGCAAGACAAGGAGGAATTAGAGTACTCACGCCCTAGCGAGTAAGAAATAATGTATATGTAGGGGGTAGATTAGGGACGGGACGGGAACTAAAAAGGCTATAAAGACCGCACCTAGGGGAAGTAACTTTAGACTCGTTGGTAAGCTTGTCTCCAGATATATCTGATTGTGTAATCAATAAAATCGGCTGATTATTGATTATAATATTGTTCTCTTCCTTATTGACTTCATCTCATCAACTTATTCAGGTGAAGCAGGTTTGGCTTCAACTGCATAGAACGTAATAGTGGTTATTACAATAGTTCCCAGGGACGGTAATTGAAGGATACTTTTATTGATGGACACTTATTACAGTTGGCCTATATGTGCAGTTTGACGTGATCGTGTTGCGTCTGGACTGTGGAAGAACTCTTCTAGAAAAAGCCATGTCTTTCTCATCATTTATCCTGTTTACTAAGTAAAGTACAAAAATACACTGGACATTTCGATAAACCTTGATAACTTGCCTGTTAACATGTATGTAGAGGGTAGGAAAAGCATCGTAATTGTATAACTATAACATAGACAGAAAACCCATGTTGAATGTAAATATATTTTTTTTCGAAAATAACACTCCCTGGGATTAATATTATTGAATTTTGTAACTGTATCTTTTGCAGTTGTAAGTGTTAGCGATTAGCTAGTTCCTTGTTAGCTGACTTATTGGTTATTAGCTGGCTCCAGTTAGCTGTATGCTAACTCCATTCAAGTGGGTTATTTCCGGTTAGCACTGCTAGCTTGGTCAGTCATGTTTTATTTGTTAACATGAAGGTAATTTGTTAAATAATTACTGTCTAGCCTGCTTTATAAAAAATGCACTCAATGTGATTATATTATGAATAGTTTATAGTACTTCATGCAAACAACTAGGCAGGGGTGGAGAACGAGTACTTTTCTAGTTACTTTCTGTGGGCTGCGAATGCCATTTACGTATCTTCTCTATCAAAAATCAACTGACTGAGTCAGTCGTTCATTAGTCTTTTTACTTAGGCAAAGGCAGCGGCTCCGTGCTTGTTTTCATAGTTTTTCCATGGCATCAGTAATCAACTATCTATATTAATTAGTATAGTCTGCGTTCAATTCTTAATGTGTCTTCATGATGTTCCTGCTTTGATGCACATAAAAGTTGATCGGAGAACTGAGCTGGAGGACCGGGTATGAAGCAAGAGATCATGTAGTAGTAATCCGCTGTCAAACGTTCGAATGAACGATACAATTGAACGAGTCACTAGAAAAATTTACTAAAAAGAATAGTTCAAAACAAGTGATTCATTCGCAAACTGCACATCACTAGAGCACAGACCTATGTCATTAAATAACAGACACCGACATGGAAAGTTATCAATTGGAAGACAGTGATGAGGGAAACTCCAATCCCTTGCCACTGTTGCACATGTTTAGATTCAAATTTTAAATAGGCAACACAGTCATCATTGTCACCGTTCTATCTGAAGCTCCCCCAGCTGGTGCGCCGAGGCTCCTGCGGTCGGCGTCACCGACCTTCTAAAACCACTGACCCTGTGTGTGTCATTACCAGACGCACCTGTTTCTCATTTGATATTTAGTGTAGGGGTATAAATGTCTGTCGATTAGGTTGGGGTTTTGTGGGTTATTGCTCTATGTCAAAGAGCCTGTCCGTGTATCGCAGTACGCTGTGCTCTCTTTACATATATAAATTATTATTTGAAACCTTTCCCTGCGCTTGACTCCGTTTTTTGAACAGAGCCCTGACAGAATAACCCACCTTTTCACATGGAGTCAGCAGGTGTACCCGATTTCACGGGTGTGGTAGCTCTGGTGAAAGAACACGGAGAAATTTTAATGAGCCTGGCAAGCGCTATGGACCAGGTTCTACAAAAGGTGAACTGTCTCGACCTGGCCCAGAACGACGAGGGAATAAAACCAGACTACCACTGCAGCACCCTCTCCTTCGGCGTTCCTTTTGGAAGGACATGGGGCGGTATGCCTCACTCTCCCGCAGCCTTACGACGGAACCGCGTCTCGCTTCCAGGGATTTTTGCTGCAATTAAATGTATATTTTTCCACCACCGCTCCAACTGCAACAGAGCGCGAAAAGGTGTCGGCACTCATCTCGTGCCTCACAGGCAAAGCCCTAGAATGGGTCAATTCTGTTTGGTACAGCAACGGTCCTATCGTGGATGACTACGAGGCGTTCACCCACCTCTTCTCGTCGGTGTTCGACCATCCTCCAGAGGGCAGGGACGAGGGAGAACGCCTGTTCCACCTTCGACAAGGCACCCGGACGGCGAGGGAATTCGCCGTCCGAGGGCAGGGACGAGGGAGAACGCCTGTTCCACCTTCGACAAGGCACCCGGACGGCGAGGGAATTCGCCGTCCGAGGGCAGGGACGAGGGAGAACGCCTGTTCCACCTTCGACAAGGCACCCGGACGGCGAGGGAATTCGCCCTAGAATTCCTCACCCTGGCCCCGGGATCAGGATGGAACGACCAGGCTCTGATAGACCACTTTCGGTGCAGCTTGGGGGAGGATGTCCAGCAGGAGTTGGCGTGCCGTGACGGTACACTTGGTTTCAACCAGTTGGTGGACATGGCCATCCGGCTGGACAGCTTCCTGCAGGAAAGGGGACGCACCGGGAGTGTCACGCTCGTTCTCTCCTCTCAACCAGCCGCGGCAGTACATATGGAGGTAGGTGGTACGGGAGTCCGGGAGGTCGAGAGAGGACCTGGGAGGCGTCGGGAGCAATGCACCTTCTGTGGCCGAAGGGGGCATTATGCAGCCTATTGCCACCTGCGCCTCTCAGGTCAAGGAAGCGGCAGCACAGGCACTCGCACACCACCTCAGGTACAATCCTCTCCTTCCCTTCCTACTTCGCAATTTCATATCACCATTTTCCTGGGCATTTCAGCGCCACCCCGCTTAAGGCTCTCGTAGATTCCGGAGCAGCGGGTAACTTCATAGACGAGTCCCTGGCACAGGCTCTACCCATACCCCTTACTACACTGACACAACTCCTACCCGTCTGCTCTTTAGATGGCAAACCTCTGGGAACCGGGTTAGTGCGCCAGGTAACAGTCCCGATAACCATGACCACACAACACACACACACAGAGCGGATCTCCTTTTATGTCATATCACTCCCCTCCAACCACATAGTTTTAGGTCTTCCCTGGTTGTCCCTGCATAACCCTTCTATTTCTTGGTCCCACAAATCCATTGAGGGGTGGTCGAGTGAGTGTCTGGGAAGGTGTGTTTCGGTTTTGCTGAGTGCCACCACGGTGGAAAGTCCAGACAGTGCCTCCGACATTCCTATCCCTATTGAGTATTCGGATCTATCACGTGCCTTTTCCAAATCTAAGGCATCTAAATTACCACCCCATCGGCCATGGGATTGTGCTATTGACCTCCTACCGGGTTCCGTGCTGCCAAGGGGTCATGTGTATCCCCGTCTCATGCGGAAACCGAGGCTATGGAAACGTATGTTTCGGAATCCCTATAACAGGGGTACATACGTCCCTCCATTTCACCTGCCAGCGCAAGTTTCTTCTTTGTGAAGAAAAAGGATGGTGGTCTGCGTCTGTGCATAGATTACCGAGCCCTCAATAAAATCACCGTTTGCTATACCTATCCCCTTCCTCTCATTGCCACAGTGGTGGAGTCAATGCACAGCGCGCGCTTCTTCACAAAGTTAGATCTGAGGAGTGCATATAACATTGTGCGTATCCGATAGGGCGATGAGCATAAGACTGCGTTTAGCACAACGACTGGCCACTACGAGTACCTGGTCATGCCGTATGGTCTTATGAATGCTCCATCTGTCTTTCAGGCTTTCGTTAATGAGACCTTTAGGGATATGATTGGTCGCGGTGTGGTAGTGTACACGGATACGCGCGATCAACATATTACTCTGGTCCGTCGGGTTCTTAAACGGCTGATGCAGCATGATTTATATGTCAAAGCTTAGAAGTGTCTTTTCTTCCAGCAATCCGTTTCCTTTCTGGGATACCACATCTCCGGGTCTGGGGTGGAGATGGAGGAGGACCGCATTAACGCCGTGGGTAATTGGCCGACCCCAACCACGATAAAGGCAGTACAGCGCTTCCTTGGTTTAGCCAATTTTTATCTGAGGTTCATTCGCGGCTTCGGCAAGGTCGCAGCTCCGACCACCTCTCTCCTAAAGGGAGGTCTGTCCAAGCTTCGTTGGACGCCTGAGGCAGACAGGGCCTTCACCTCACTGAAGGCTCTGTTTTCCTCCGCGCCTGTGCTGGCACACCCAGACCCGTCGTTGCCGTTCGTGGTGGAAGTGTACGCGTCTGAGAGTGGAGTGGGGGCGGTTCTATCGCAATGTTCGGACACACCGCCTAAACTCCGTCCTTGCGCTTTCTTTTCAAAGAAACTAACACCCGCCGAACGCAACTACGACGTCGGTGATCGTGAGCTGTTGGCCATCGTCAAAGCCCTTATGGCATGGAGGCACTGGCTCGATGGGGCTAAACACCCTTTTCTCGTTTGGACTGACCACCGTAACCTGGAGTACATCCGGGAAGCGAGGAGACTAAATCCTCGCCAGGCGAGGTGGTCCCTGTTTCTTGCCAGGTTCACCTTTACTCTGTCTTATATTCCAGGCAGTCGAAACGTGAAGGCTGATGCATTGTCCCGTCAGCACGACGAGGGAGAGAGGCCGGTGGAGGATGGCCCCATACTGCCGGATGCCTGCATCGTGGCACCGATAGTGTGGGATCTCGACACGGAGATCATGCAGGTGCTGCGCACGGACCCTGCGCCTGCGCGGTGTCCTGTTGGTCTCCAATACGTACCTGTAACCGTGCGGGACAGGTTACTATACTGGGCCCACTCCTCTCCCTCCTCTGGTCATCCCGGAATCGATCGCACAATTCACTGTCTGGAGGGCAAGTATTGGTGGCCGACCTTGGCCAAGGACGTGAGGGTATATGTTTCCTCCTGCTCGGTGTGCGCCCAGTGTAAAGCGCCGAGACACCTTCCTGCTGGGAAATTAATGCTTGGTCACATTTATCCATTGATTTTTTTAACTGATTTTCCCTCCTCCAGGGGACATACCGCGATCTTGGTCGTTGTGGACCGGTTCTCGAAGGCGTGCCGCTTCCTACCTTTCCCCGGTACTCCCACGGCTCTGCAGACTGCGGAGGCCTTATTTACCCATGTCTTCCGGCACTATGGCGTCCCGGAGGACATTGTTTCGGACTGGGGCCCCCAGTTTACCTCCCGAGTGTGCAAAGCCTTCATGGAGAGACTGGGGGTCACGGTAAGTCTCACCTCCGGGTTCCACCCCAAAGCCAACGGGCAAGCGGAACGTGTCAATCAGGAAGTGGTCAGGTTCCTGCGGTCCTACTGCCAAGGTTGGCCGGGAGAGTGGTCGACGTTTCTGCCCTGGGCGGAGTACGCCCAGATCTCCCTACGTCATTCCTGCACTAACCTCTCGCCCTTTCAGTGTGTACTGGGTTACCAGCCGGCCCTGGCACCGTGGCATCCGAGCCAGACCAAGGCCCCCGCGGTGGATCAGTGGTTCCGGCATGCAGAGGAAACGTGGGACGCAGCTCACGTGCGTCTCCAACATGCCAGACGTCGCCACAAACACCAGGCTGACCGCCACCGCGGGGAATCGCCCGTGTTCCATCCGGGTGATCGAGTCTGGCTCTCTACCCTCCGCCTGCCCCTCCGCCTGCCCTGCCAGAAGCTGGGTCGGCGGTTTGTAGGGCCATACAAAGTCCTGAGGATAGTCAACGAGGTGACGTACTCTTTACAATTGCCATCCACCATGCGTATTCACCCATCTTTTCATGTGTCTCTCCTCAGGCCAGTGGTGGAAGGCCCTCTCCATGAGGCTTGGGTTCCGGGGACACCCCCGCCGCCGTTGGAGACTGAGGGGGGACAGGTCTACGTCGTCCGCTCCATCCTCGATTCGCGGCGGCAGGGTGGCCTCCGGTACCTCGTGGATTGGGTGGGGTATGGTCCTGAGGAGCAGTGCTGGGTGTCGGCTCAAGACGTGCTCGATCCTGCCCTAATTCAGGATTTCCACCGACGCCGTCCGGATCGCCCGGCGCCAATCCCTCGGGAGCTGCGCGTCAAGCGAGAGGTACTGTCACCGTTCCATCTGAAGCTCCCCCAGCTGGTGCGCCGAGGCTCCTGCGGTCGGCGTCACCGACCTTCTAAAACCACTGACCCTGTGTGTGTCATTACCAGACGCACCTGTTTCTCATTTGATATTTAGTGTAGGGGTATAAATGTCTATCGATTAGGTTGGGGTTTTGTGGGTTATTGCTCTATGTCAAAGAGCCTGTCCGTGTATCGCAGTACGCTGTACTCTCTTTACATATATAAATTATTATTTGAAACCTTTCCCTGCA
This sequence comes from Esox niger, assembly GCA_016801105.1. Lineage (NCBI taxonomy): Eukaryota > Metazoa > Chordata > Actinopteri > Esociformes > Esocidae > Esox > Esox niger. Next base: position 53,366 of record JACXGJ010002072.1, on the reverse strand, counting down.
CTTGACTCAGTTTTTTGAACAGAGCCCTGACAATCATGAAATGTTGTCTTTTTATTCCCAAAGACACAACCATCCATGCTTTCAAAAACTCATTATCATACCTCCGCAAGCATATAAAGGCTCAACCGGCTCAAGCTGCTTAGCCAGCTAAACCTTATTTTGTATTGATGGAACTTTTTCAGTATAACGACATGCAGTAATATATCCTAATGACAATGTAATATTCTAGCACACCTACTATATATAATAATACTATATGTGTTAGTATATTTGTATTTGTGGTTCATTTGGCTTGACTTTAATTTTAATATTTAGTAATTAACTTTATTTAGCAGCAACATACCCAGTCAAATTAGCTAGATTTTAATTGAAACAATTGCTACTAGGTGGCTTAGTTGCAATGCAGTTTGTAATTCCACCCAAGACCTGTCACGTCCTGGCTATGCCCCTAGCCATCTTTGCGCTGGTTGGGGCCATAGTCAGGACGGGACTAGGAGAGATGCCTCTGACTCCACTTGGAGTCAGGTGTGGATTGTTGCCTCCAACTGGGGAACCTATTTAAGTTGATGGTTTTCCCACAGTGGTGTGGTTCATTTTGGATTTGTCACCTGTATACTATGCAACCCAGTCACTGGAGCTGCTTTAAGTTTGTTTTGTTTCTGTTCATCATTAAACATGGAATACCTTCACCCGTTCGCCTCAGCGTTTGTGTCCTTCAACCAGCACTGTGACACTGACTTACTAATGTGACGGTGAGGTGACGGATTGGTCCGCCATCTCCCGCATTCTCCAGTTTACCAACAGCCATGAACTCATCCCGGTCCCATTGATCTTGTCTTGTCATTCATTGTTCACACCAGGTCCCAATCATCCAATTAATATGTGTTTAAATGTTCCTCCTCTGCGCCCCTCAGTTGTGAGTCATTGTTTCGTGTCATTTGCTGTGTGTGGTGAGTGTTTTTCATATTTTGAGTTTAATTTAGCAGTTTGCCTCTACACTCGGTTTTCTGTTCTGTTTGTTTTGTGTTTCATTAAAGAATATACCAAACTGCAACCTATGCCTGCGCTTGGTCCGTCCTCAACCATTACAAGGAATTATGACAACTAATAACAAATATTTGATTGACAAGATGTACTGAGTACACAAGATACATTAATTTTTTTACCAGTAATGTGTGTGATGGCTTTAATTAGCAAGAATCTTATTTGCAACACAGATTAATAATAGAAATACAGTATTATTTATTCTGCATTACTTTGGGCTGACTCTGGAAAACAAACACCTATTCAAACAATAAAAATTCACTTTTTTCGTGTGTACTTGAATAATTTTTCCTTTTTTTACTATGGCGTTAATGTCTTGAACAAAATATGTAACTAGAACTCAAGTACTTTTTTGACCAAGTACTCTTTTTCTTTTACTTGAGTAATTTTTTTAAGGTGGTACTTCAACTTTTATTAAGCACTAAAGTAGCAGTACTTTTACTTGAGTACAGATTTTTAGTACTCTTGTTGTGGCAATTTCTTAACTAATGTATTTTGGAAACATGTTTGCTTATCTATTACCTGGTATGTAACTCTGGTCTTTGGTTGTGACATGCATCTGTATTATTTCAGAGAATCATTCTCTGACCATCTGCTCAACTGGCTAAACCATTAAGGGTATCTGTCCTTTGCTCCTTAGGAATGTGCTTGTTGGGGCAGTTGTCCCTTTAGGTAAAAACAACAGTAAACATTATGGCAGGAAGGATAAGATAGGGGGGATAACCCTCCCACCTGTGTGACCTAAGATTGATGGGTAGCATCTTGCCACACCCCTTTTAACTATAATAAATACGAGCTGTTCATGTAATTTACTTTAGAGGCTCCTCGAATGATTATTCTGTAAGCATTTGACGCGTCTCTCTATTTGCAAATAAACTGCTAATTGTGCCAAGAGAATTTTGTCTCTGTCTTACTCCTTTGAGTGTCTATATCGATGAAATTTCCATCACACTCTACCCACCCATGCAACTAGGTACTCTACATGAATGCATGTCCTGTATCAACCTTAGCAAATTCCAGTACAAACTGTGTGTTCTTGCAAAAAACGACTAGTTTATGTCCTGTATCAACATGAACAAATGACACTACACTCTGTTAATGCATTTGTAAACCATTAATAAAGTAAGGGTTATCATTATTAACCGTTTGTTAATGTCTTTATTCATCATTTGTTCAAGGTAACTACTGCATTTGTTAATGGTTGTTCATGTTCCCTTATGGGAAAGTGTTTAGCAAAGTAGGATTGTTGAAAAAAAAAAAAATGGAAACATTTGTTGTGCAAAAACCATAAAGGACATTTCCTTTAAAGCATTTGACACACTTCATTACATCTTTATGAAAGCTTTTGACTTAATGACATCTTTATGACAAGTCCAAAATGTACCACTGTAGTTGAGGTCAAGGAAAATATTAATGACACATATGAAAGCATTTGACAATGTTATAATACTTCATGACATCTTTATGACAAGTCCAAGTTTTAGCACTGTAGTTGAGGTCAAGGAAAATATTAATGACACAATTATAATGGTCTCATCCATATATGACTGTTGTATTTCATGCTAACACATAAAGCTAAATAGCTTCTTCAAGTTTGATAATCAGGCCTGCTATTACATGTTTATGACAGGTTATGTTTCTGACTAACTGCACCACAGCATGGTTTGGCGGTTGCTCCGTAGCTGAACAGAAGGCCATGCAACGAGTGGTGGAAACCGCCCAGCACATCACTGGTACCCAGCTCCCGACCACCGTAGACCTCCAGCGCAAGCGGTGTCTGCACAGGGTCCGCTGCATCATTAGGGACACTTGACATCCATGCCACAAACTGTTTGCCCTCCTTCCATCAGGCAGGCGGTACAGCACTCTTCAAACCCGAACCACCTGCTGAACTTTGTGACCAAAGTTCAACTAACCTTGGGAACATCGTTGCTGCTGGTCCTGCTTTTCAGTTGCACATGTTACCCTATCCTTCAATTTTATTGTACTGTACTTGTTCAATTACAATAAAGTTTAATCTAATCAAATGTTGTCATGGTTAATGTCAAGTTGTCATAACAAAGACATGACAATGTCAACCTTGCGTAAAAAATCACTTAATTGACCGAATGACACCTACTGACAACATTCATAAACGTTCATAATGATTCCTTCATGTGTCATGTCATGGTTATGACAGTATCATGACAATGTCATGTCACTCTTATGCACAATCCTTCAAAGAAACTATTACCAATTAGTCTAACAGTCACAGGAAACATCTGACATATTTAGATTATTGGGTGGTCTATGCCTTTAATGTTAGTCAGGCACAGGCCTAGATGCTGTACACATCTGCCTCCCTGGTAGAGCATTGTGTGGGTCTGTGTTTCAGTGGAAATGATGGTCTGCTGTTGTGTGTGGAGGGGACTGACTTGCTGCCAGTTTTGCTCCAGGATACTTTGTTGGTGACCCCTGACTAGAAAAGTTATTTAATACGTGCCCCATGAGCTAGTGTAATGGATTCGATTCATAATCATCTTCAGAGTGCAAACATTACATTAAACAAGCAAGATACTGTAAGGAATGTAAGACTTCAATTCACTCAAGCACATGCCTGCCCTGTACTGTGTCCTTCTTTACACCCTAAAGATTGTCACTGTATAATTTATCTTTACACCCCCCTTGATTGTCACTCTAATTTGAACTCTGCAGATGCAGTAGTTGTCTCTCATTTTCTCACCCTTTACATCACACACTTACACTTTTTTGAGTGGCAGTTTGAGCTAATGCCTCCATGCAAGAGGTTACTACACAGAAGATGACTCTGGTATGTGGTCTGTTAAATACAGTCCTCTCCAAAAGGATTGGAACGGCAAGGCATATTCCTTTGTTTTTGTTGGTCACTGAACACATTTGGGTTTAAGATCAAAAGATGAGTATGAGACTACAGTTCAGAATTTCAGCTTTAATTTCCTGGTATTCACATCTAGATGTGTTAAACAACTTAGGACATATCTCTGTTTGTATTAGACCACAGCATTTTTAGGTGAGCAAAAGTATTTGAACAAATTATCTAAAAGTAAATAACATTTAATATTTGGTGGCATAACCCTTGCTTGCAGTAACTGCCTCAAGCCTGCGACCTATCGACATCACCAAACTGTTGCATTCTTCATTTGTGATGCTATTCCAGGCTTTTTCCACAGCTTCTTTCAGTTCTTGTTTGTTTCGGGTGTTTCTCCCTCCAGTCTCCTCTTAAGGAGGTGAAATGCTTGCTCTTTTGGGTTAAGGTCAAATGACTGACTTGGCCTGTCTAAAATCTTCCACTTCCATCTTCCATCTACCCTGATGAAGTTCTTTGTTTTGTTGTTTTGTGGGTCATTGTCCTGCTGCATGATAAACTTCCTCCCAAAGAGTGTCAATGCATTTCTCCGTAAATTGGCAGACAATATTTTTCTGTACACGTCTGAATTCATTCTGCTGCTACCATTATCAGTTACATCATCAATACATATTAATGAGCCTGTTCCAGAAGCAGCCATGCATGTCCAAGCCATGGCCATGCTTCACAGATGAACTTGTATGCTTCAGATCATAAGTAGTTCCTTTCTTTCTTCACACTTTGGCCTTTTCACCACTTTGGTAGAGATTAATCTTGGTCTCATCAGTCCATAAGATTGTGTTCCAGAACTGTTGTAGCTCAACTCTGTACTTCTTAGCAAATTTCAGTCCGGCATTCCGATTCTTACTGCTGATGAGTGGTTTGGGTGGCCTCTACATTTCTGGGCAACAAGAAATGTCTGTCAGTCACATGTTCCAATACTTTTGCTCACTTGAAAAATGGGTGGGTTCAAACAAAGGGGGGTCTGTGCTGAGTTGTTTAACATATCTAGATGTGAATACCAGGAAATGAAAGCAGAAATTCTGAACTCTTGTCTCATACTCATCTTTTGATCTTGAACCCAAATGTCTTCAGTGAAGAACAAACAACGGAATTTGCCTTGCCGTTCCAATTCTTTTGGAGGGGAATGTATGCCTCCTGGAGAAGGGAAGGCAACACACCGCTACATTGATGCTCTTCTAGGAGTAGGAAAAAGGTATGGGGTCGGAGGTGTTAGCAAGGACTGAGACTACTGTGTACAACCACTGTGTACAGGGAAGTTGATTGAACTGACACAGTAGGATGGGGAGAAGGGGCTGGACGGAACTAAAACTCATAAACATCCTGACCTAACTTACCTACCCACCCGCTACTTACCTAACCCTGGAGCACCAACTGGTGCACTAACCAAAATACAGGGGGTGGTTCACCCAGGTCTTACCTACTCTACAGTACATATACAATCAGAATATTACAGGGACTGTATGCCCACAGGCCTCTTGCCTACACACTCCCTGGGCATGTCCCCCTTCCCCCCAGTAACAAACAGCTGAGAATTACACTAAACAAATGACTCCAACAAAACAAACAACGCTACTGCTGCCTACACATACACAAACGAAATGATTCCTACAACAAAGCTCTCAAATACAGCAAACAACACAGTATATCAGAGCAACACCACGCAATTGCCGGGACAATGCTCTCATTGTGAGGGAAGGAGATTGGTTGATGAGAACTGGAACCAGCTGGGTGCAATAACAGGAGTGGTCATTGAAGGGTGGGTGATGGGCTTGATTGGTGCCACCTGTAAAGAACAGACACAGAACAGAACACCCACACAAACACAGTACCACAGGAACTGGTGAATGTAATAGGTCTAAGGACTTATGAGTCGCTTCCAACAGTTCAGCTGTTCTCTTCCTCTCGCCAACATTTATCATCAAATGCATGATGCCAGAAAGGAGAAGCCTTTCGACTTCTGTGGCGACTGACAAAATCTCTGGCTATGGCTACGTTGATGCTCCTTGTGTAAGTCCAGTGAAGCTCCCTCCATTCCAGTTACAGAGCCTTTAAGTTACATCTGTTTCAATGTTTTCAAATGTTGTTGTGCTTTGAAGATGTATACATTTCCCTCCCCAATTATCTTGTACACATACTCCACCATTTGAATTAGCTCTTTAATTTATTTGAAAAATAACATATACTAAAAATATAAAACTAAAATCTCGTAACTGGAAAAGTCTTCTTGGTAGAAGCCCCTACTAAGTATGCTGGATTAAAGGTAAAAACATCTATAGACATGGACCTATTAGTTGCCTCAACAATTAGTCTTCTACTTGCTTGGTTATCCAGTTTGGATGGACAGATCTAGGCAGAAACACCTTCCACTTTTAGTTTTGAACAGATATATGTATAGATACATGTTATGCTTCATTGGACAGAAAAGTAGTAAAAGACATTTCCACTGCAGAAAGAGCAGTAGGTTGGCCCCAAATGCATGCTGCAGCAGTACATGTCCACAGACACAGTGACCCAGACTGCTGGACATCTTTATAATGTTTTATACCCAAGTGCTGATCTATGTTTTTCCACAACTTTGTCTCGAAGATCTTTTGAAAGCTCATTGCAGTTCATGGTTCACCATTTGCAATTCTGAATACATAGAAACGGCATAAATAATTCTGAAATCATGTGAGTCAGTATCTTTAAGCACAGGTCAAATCAGCATGGTCAGTAAATTTGTGTTTGTTTATGAAGGTGACTGTTTACACCTGAGCTAGTTTAGGAATACTATTACAATAATGGGCTGGAGTTATTAGTTTATTATATTTTAGTTTTCTCTTTTTGTTACATTTCATTTACTTTGACAATAACAAAAACATACCCCTTCATAGATCTGACTGCCTCCAATATTCTCTCCTTAAATACACTTTAAGAAGGATGTGAGGCTAGCGTGTGAGTTAATTAAGGAAATACAATTCAGAAACAGACAAATACTGGAAAGAAATCTGGAGGTAACTTCAAAATTTTCACAAGTCTTCTGAGTAGTCAGATCTGCCCTGAAAATGATAATGTTAAAAGATCAACTGTGATTGATCACAAGACCAATTAGTCATTGCAGTAATATATAAAACTGGTTCTAAAATGTAATTAGTAATTACACCATGATTAGCTAACTATCATTTAAATACATGATTCATTTTTCATATCCAACTGAGGTGTTTACATTTGAGTAATTTAAGAAACAACTATATTCAAACAAACTTTAAATAGTGATTGCACAGACTGCTGAACTGTAATAACCAAAATACATATACAAATAATCTCAGAACAGTTTTGGGTCCTGTACATGTTTATTTATCACACACATTGAAACTGTATGCAACAATTATATGCATCAATCAGAAAAGATATTGTTAAATGTTATAGTGTCTTATCTATCATTTTCAAGCAGTTTCACCAAGGTTGTTGTAAATAAATTTTAGCTTAAATTTAAATAGTGTAATCTCCATTTCAGATTAATCATACATTTTGATTTGGGCACTGTTAGCCTCCCATGAACTGGCAAAGTACTTTTTAGTCAATTATTCTAAATCCCTAAATGGGGGTCTAGGTGTCGCAACCAAAGACTTAATAGGTTAAATGAGGGACACGCTTTCCCTCTCGCACAAACTGGTCACGTTCCTGGTGAACTACATTGCATTGAATCAACTGATGATTGAACGACTGCACAGTCAGGCATCAGATTGTCATGTTATATGAAGTGATATGCAGTGGATATAAACATCTACATACCCCTGTTAAAATGCCAGGTTTTTGTAATGTAAAAAAATTAGAAAGTTCTGACATTATTTAACTTTCCCACTTTTATTATTGCCTATAATGTGAAAAAAAACGTACGATAACTTGGTTACATAAATGTGCTGTATGTTGCTGTATTCAGACTTCACCTGCCATAATTTAAAGTGACTGAGTAATCACAAATGAAGTTCAGTTGTTCTAGTAGGATATTCCTGACAAATATTTAGTTGCATTTCAGAGCAAATGCCATGGCCCGCAGAAAGCTTCCAAAGCATCAGAGGGATCTCATTGTTGAAAGCGTTCAGTGAGAAGGGTAAAAAAAAAAAATCCAAAGCATTAGATATACCAAAGAACACAGTGAAGACAGTCATCAAGTGGAGAGATTATAGCACAAAAGACACATTAACCAGAACTGGACATCCTTCCAAAATGGATGAAAAGATAAGAAAACTGGTCAGGGAGGCTTCCACGAGGCCTACAGCAACATTAAAGGAGCTGCAGGAATTTCTGGCAAGTACTGTCTGTGTGCTACAGATGAAAACAATCTCCTGTATTCTTCATATGAATTGGCTATGGGGTAAGGTGGCAAGACGCAAGCCTTTTCTTACAAAGAAAAACATTCAAGCCTGGCTGAAGTTTGCAAAAACAAACATCAAGTCTCCCAAAAACATGTGGGAAAATGTGTTATGGACTGATGAAACCAAGATTAAACTTTTTGGCTATAATTCCAAAAGGTATATCTGGTGCAAAAACTACACTGAAAATCACCCAAAGAACACCATACCCACAGTGAAGCATGGTGGTGGCAGCATCATGCTTTGAGGCTGTTTTTCTTCAGCTGGAACCAGAGCCTGATTCAGGGTGGAGGGAATTATGAACAGTTCCAAATACCAGGCAATTTTGGCACAAAACCTTCAGGCATCCATTAGAAAGCTGAAGATGAAGTTTTTTTCAGCACGACAACAACCCAAAGCACATATCCAAATCCACAAAAGTATGGCTTCACCAGAATATTAATGTTTTGGAATGGCCTAGCCAGAGTCCAGACCTGAATCCAATTGAACATCTGTTAGGTGATCTGAAAAGGGCTGTACACGGAAGATATCCTTGCAATCTGACAGATTTTGAGCGCTTTTTGCAAATATTGCCACGTCAAGATGTGCCATGCTAATAAACTCCTACCCAAAAAGACTAAGTGCTGTAATAAAATCAAAAGCTGCTTCAACAATATCTTAGTTTAAGTGTGTGCACACTTATGCTACCAGGTTATTGTGAATTTGTTATTGTTTATTTCCCCCCCAAAGATTTCAGTTTGTTTTTCAATTGAATTATTTACATTATAAGTGACATTAAAGGTGGAAAAATGTCTGACATGATTTCTTTGTCTCATTTTTTTACATCACAAAAGCCTAGCATTTTTACAGGGGTGTATATACTTTTTATATCCACTGTAACAGCTTTGTAAGATCTGGAATGTAGTCAGCACACAGAGATGGTGTACTTCACGCATTTTAAGACAACTGGGCAGGACTTCCTGTAGGTTAAGGAAGGATCACTCTTTACTTTGATACATTGTAATGGACCATCCCAAGAATGATGCGTGCAAAAACTCCATAAATGTAGGTTTCAATATATAACTTACCATGGCTTTAATACACCTGTTCAAACAACATAAACCATAATGGGAACAATATTATCTTGCTCTACCCATTTCTGGGTTTCAGTGTGCATTTGGATAAGCAAAGCCATATAACACATTCTTTAGGCTACTCCAGTGGTTGGCCGACCTTGATGGTAAGGCAGTGTGTTTGAGCTCTGCCACTGGTGAAGACACTTAGTCATCCATTCAGATTTTTCCATGAGAGATTTGATTTAAGAGATTTGTTTAAAAATGCGACAATGTCACTACCAGATTAGGCCATCAAAATATACAGGCAGGATTGCAACAGAATTCACTGGAACTATTAGTGTGTTTATGACAACTCGGGAACATAAATGTCCTAATCTTGTTGTAGAAAGACTAGGTACAATGGGGAGAACAAGTATGATACACTGCTGATATTGCAGGTTTTCCTACTTACAAAGCATGTAGAGGTCTGTAATTTTTAATCATAGGTACACTTCAACCGTGAGAGACGGAATCTAAAACAAAACCGCAGAAAATCACATTGTATGATTTTTTCATAATTATTTAGCATATTATTGCATGACATTCAGGTGCTGGTCACATAATTAGAATATCATCAAAAAGTTGATTTATTTCAGTAATTCCGTTAAAAAAGTGATACTGGTATAATGTATACAGTCATTCCACACAGACTGATATTTCAAGTGTTCATTCCTTTTAATTTTGACGATTATAACTGACAACAAACGAAAACCCCAAAATCAGTATCTCAGAAAATTTGAATATTGTGAAAAGGTTCAATATCTTCAATATATATTGAAGACACCTGGTGCCACACTCTAATTAGCTAATTAACTCAAAACACTGACTTGACAGCTGTCCAAAAGATGACCATTGACACCTTGCTACAGAGGCCGGCTGTTCACAGAGCTGTGTCCAAGCACATAGAGAGTCGAAGGGAAGGAACAGATGTGGTAGAAAAAGTGTACAAGCAATAAGGATAACCACACCCTGGAGAGGATTGTGAAACAAAACCCATTCAAAAATGAGTTTCACAAGAGTGGACTGCAGCTGGAGTCAGTGCTTCAAGAACCACCACGCACAGACGTATGCAAGACATGGGTTTCAGCTGTCGCATTCCTGGTGTCAAGCCACTCTTGAACAAGACAGTGTCAGAAGCGTCTCGCCTGGGCTAAAGACAAAAAGGACTGGACTGCTGCTGAGTGGTCCAAAGTAATGTTCTCTGATGAAAGTACATTTTTTGGTTTAAGGACTATGGTATCCCTGTTATTAATTGGCCAGCAAACTCACCTGACCTTAACCCTATAGAAAATCTATGGGGTATTGTGAAGAGGAAGATGCGATACGCCAGACCCAACAATGCAGAAGAGCTGAAGGCCACTATCAGAGCAACCTGGGCTGTCATAACACCTGAGCAGTGCCACAGACTTATCGACTCCATGCCACTCCGCATTGCTGCAGTAATTCAGGCAAAAGGGGCCCCAACTAAGTAGAGTGCTGTACATTCTCATACTTTTCAGTTGGCCAACATTTCAAAAAAATAATATATATATTGGTCTTAAGTAATATTCAAATTTTCAGAGATACTAATTTGGGGTTTTTCATTAGTTGTCAGATATAATCATCAAAATTAAAAGGAATGAACACTTGAAATATATCAGTGTGTGTGGAATGACTGAATACATTATGCAAGTTTCACTTTTTGAACGGAATTACTGAAATAAATCACCTTTTTGATGATATTCTCATTATATGACCAGCACCTGTAAGTATTTGATCACCTACCAACCAGTAAGAATTACAGCTCTCACAGACCTGTTAGTTTTTCTTTAAGATGCCCTCCTGTATTAACTGCAACTGTTTGAACTCATTACCTGTATAAAAGACACCTGTCCACACCCTCAATCAAACAGACTCCAACCTCTCCACAATGGCCAAAACCAGAAAGCCGTGTAAGGACATTAGGGGTAAAATTGTAGACCTGCACAAGGCTGGGATGGTCTACAGGACCATAGGCAGGCAGCTTGGTGAGAAGGCAACAACTGTTGGTGCAATTATTAGAAAATGGAAGATGTTCAAGATGACGGTCAATCTCCCTCGGTCTGGGGCACCATGCAAGATCTCACCTTGTGGGGCATTAATGATCATGAGGAAGGAGAGGGATCAGCCCAGAACTACACGGCACAACCTGGTAAATGACCTGAAGAGAGCTGGGACCACAGTCTCAAAGAATCATTAGTAACACACTACGCCGTCATGGATTAAAATCCTGCAGCGCACGCAAGGTCCCCCTGCTCAAGCCAGCGCATGTCCAGGCCCGTCTGAAGTTTGCCAATGACCATCTGGATCAGGGGTGCTCAATACGTCGAATCTACGGCCGTGAGTGACACAGCCCAGATGTGCATTTTCATTCTTATGGGGTTTACTGAAATCACTGCAAAAGAGGAGCTATTAACAGTACTGCACACGAAAGAACAGACACAAGGAGAGAACATATTTCAGTTGTTCAAACATTTTATAGAGAATACCCAGCTCCCGGTGTACAAATTGGTGTCCATCACTACGGATGTAGCACCCGCAATGGTTGGCCGCTTGAATACAAGCAGCTAAATGACAGTCAGTGGCTGTTTGACTTGGCATTTTTAACCGATTTGACACGCATGTTGAGTGACCTTAATCTAGAGCTGCAAAGAAAAGACAAAACAGTGATCAATATGATCAGCTCAGTTAATGCTTTCAAATGAACGATGCAACATCTCTCCTCAAAGCTGCAGCGCCATGATTTGGCAAACTTCCAGAAACTGGCGTCAGAGCTGGAGTTGCAAGGAAAGGCCTGTGTGCAACTTGACAGTGTACGCTACACAGAGCAGATTGACAATTGTCTGTCAGAGTTTCACAAACGCTTTCAAGACTTTTCTTTGCTCGAGCAAGTCTTGTGCCATCCTTATCGGGAATATGCTGAGGTTGATTCACTTGCATCAAAAATGGCAACACTTCTTCACCTGAACTCTTCTGAAGTGGAAGATGCGATTTTGACACTACAAGCCGACATTCAGCTGAAGTCCAGAGCTAATGGACAGTTCTGGAACTTACTCATGAGGAAATGTGCTACCTCCTTGACTGCATTATTCAGCTCCACTTAGTGGAGTCAGTTATGTGAGTCGGCCTTTTCACACATGAAGATCATTAACTCAAAGTACCGTTCCACCATTACTGATGATCATTTGGAAGTGTGCTTGAGGCTGGCTACTGTCCGGACTATGCATCCATGGCGGATTCCATTCAGTGCAAGTCATCAGAATAAAGTCAGGTAATGACAAAAAAATGCACATAGTTAATTGTGTTGTGTTGTGCAATATGGGCTAATGCGGGTATGCAAGGTACATCAACATACATTGTAAAAATAATTCTCAATATATTTATAAATAAATATATGTTTTGCATTTTTGTAGTAGGTAGATCATTTTGACTTGGTCATTTTATAAGTAGCACGCATGCTGAAAAAGTGTGAGCACCCCTGATCTGGATGATCCAGAGAAGGAATGGGGGAAGGTCATGTGGTCTGATGAGACAAAAAGAGCTTTTTGGTCTAAACTCCACTCGCCCTGTTTGGAGGAAGAAGGATGAGTACAACCCCAAGAACACCATCCCAACCGTGAAAAATGGAGGTGGAAACATCATACTTTGGTGATGCTTTTCTGCAAAGGGGACAGGACGACTGCACCATATTGAGGGGAGGATGGATGGGTCCATGTATCGCGAGATCTGGGCCAACAACCTCCTTCCCTCAGTAAGAGCATTGAAGATGGGTCGTGGCTGGGTCTTCCAGCATGACAACGACCCGAAACACACAGCCAGGGCAACTAAGGAGTGGCTCTGTAAGAAGCATCTCAAGGTCCTGAAGTGGCCTAGCCAGTCTCCAGAACTGAACCCAATAGAAAATCTTTGGAGCTGAAAGTCCGTATTGCCCAGCGACCGCCCCGAAACCTGAAGGATCTGGAGAAGGTCTGTATGGAGGAGTGGGCCAAAATCCTTGCTGCAGTGTGTGCACACCTGGTCAAGAACTACAGGACACGTATGATCTCTGTAATTGCAAACAAAGGTTTCTGTACCAAATATTAAGTTCTGCTTTTCTGATGTATCAAATACTTATGTCATGCAATAAATTATTTAAAAATCAATGTGATTTTCTGGACATTTGTTTTAGATTCCGTCTCTCACAGTTGAAGTGTACCTTTGAAAAACATTACAGACCTCTGCATGCTTTGTAAGTAGGAAAACCTGCAAAATCAGCAGTGTATCAAATACTTGTTCTCCCCACTGTATGAGTTTCCCACTTGCAAAATATCAGCATCGACCAATGGGAAGCATAATGCGAATCACTTTTTTTTATCTCTAATGTTTAGAGTTTACATCATGAACACACCAGAAGTACCCAATGTCCAATCAAAATTCACAATTGTGTCAACCTGATTTGCATAACCAGTCAATCATGAAATATCTTCATAAAAGTAAGCAGCAGATATTGAAAATAAGACATGTAAAACATTTCAGAGTTCCATATAACAAAGACAAACAAAAGGACACAGGTCTACACAATTCTGGAATATCACAAACACATATTAAATACACCATTTCACTGATGAGCAGTGTGTATGATACAAGAGTGAGAGTTGAGACTGTAAGCACTTGTATTTGTGGTGGGTGTGTTTCCTAATTGCACTTGAGGCTCGAGATATGGTATCACATTGCCGGTCCGATATTTGCATGTTTTTTGGCATATCAATGTTACATGTGGAACTGTTCACTAGACACATCGGACAGACATCACTGTACAGAGAATGTAAAATTAGAAACAACATGTCATTGCGATACAGCTTGGAATGATAGCTCTAGTTGGTAGGTATAAAACCAGAGCATACAGTCCAGTGGAGAAAACAATGAGCATTGTATTATTCAGACTTCATATCACAACTTACCATTATAGCTCTGTGCCTCTACATTCTGTGTAAAATTAGACCAAAGTCCACACAAAAAAACATATCCGCTAAAGTCTTTGCAGTAAGTTCTCATGTTAGTACCATCAATTCTCCTACAGGGACATTCCTTAACCTTCCAAGGCAAGACACACAACCTCTTCTCCATCGGTTTACTTTAGTCCAGTTAAAGGCCTTTTCAAGGTGACACCAGCACGGTAGGTTTGGTGGAATGTGGTGACAGGTGCTAGGAACAGGGAAAAACAAAATGTGAAGACACCTGTGGCGACCGTTATTTGGGAAAACAACTCAACTGACCAACCAGTTAGTCTAGTCAAAGGTAGAATATATCCCTTGGAGGGAGAAGGAAAAGAAAATTTAAATAATTATATTTCCAAGTCTCAGAAAAACTTGTCGTCAATCCGGAAGTGAGGCCTCGTTACATCGTCAGGGTTGATGAACACCGAGATGGACTTGCCAGGGTTCTCCGTAACCAACTGCTGCAGCTTTTTGGCTAAGCGGTCGTCTGGCTGGTGCTCGCCGCCAGCATCTGACTGTGGTGATGGCAGGTTAGAGGCACTACCGCGCCAATGCAGGTCCAGAGTCAGCCTGTTAGCTGCCTTGGCATGTTCGATGGTGGTGCGAAGGTGTTCGGCCGGGTCTGAGCGCACCGAGCTGAGCTTACGGGCATGAAGCATGGCCGTCTCATCAGACAGGTGCTCCAGCATGTTGCACTGTGGGATGAAGTAGTTGGGGCACATCTTGTTGACCAGGCAGTGTTGCAGGTCATCAATAAGGCCCAGCAGGAAGTGGGCAGAGAAGTCATCCTGGGACAGGTAGGTGGCAGGGAGCCGGTCGCAGGCCCACAGCATCATGCTGCGCAGGTGGTAAGGACTGATGGCCTTGGGCCTGGACAACAGCTTGATAATAATAGCTTTGCACGCCTGGTAGGCTTGCATCAGGCTTGCCGAGATGCACTTCTTGAGCTGCACCTCACTCCGGGCGAATGAAAGGCGCCACTCATTCTCCTTGCGGCCCTTGTGCGAGCATGCGGGCACCAGGTAGAAACCACTGATCACCTCCTCCTCTGTGATTTTGCCATCCCAGAAGTGATTTTCCATCAGCCAGCTCTGAGCCACAGCTGGCCAGCCCTTGAAAGACACCACTGGAACGATGTCATAGAGCATCCGGCTGCTGCCCACGCCCAGGATGACGGATATGATGGTGCCGTTGCGCTCCACCTTCTCCACGCGGGGCATGCCGCGCTGGGGTTTCTTCTGGATCTCCACCAGGACCACGCTGATGGACTCGTAGAACCAGTCGGCCACCAGCGTGGGCGAGAAGAAGTAGTTGGTAGCGCCATTGACGTGGTCTACCACAGTGCAGCAGTCCTTCCACTTGTTGATGGTGCCCTCATCAAAGAGGCGCAAGCTCAACCACGAGTGGCACAGGGCAGAGTGGCGCATGTCCAGAGTGACTGGCTGGTTGCGGTCATGCAGCTTGAGTGCCGGCACAAGGAGGGTGAAGTCCATGTCGTAGTCGGTGCCACGTGCATATACACTCAGCTCGTCTAGGTCCATGTCCACCACGCCCTCCCGCACACCACCTGACAAAAGCAGGTACTCGTTTGCCACAGGAAGCTTCTGGTCCAGTTTTTGCACCATACCTGATGGAAGAAGGGGAGAGGTGGATCAAACAAGTTCCTACACATCCAATTGTATGAATCCAGTCCAGCAGGCTTTGACTGCAACTTTCCTAACGTTCTTTAAAAAATATTTTTATTGCCCTCCTGCTGGCAAATCTGTGCACTACAGGCATATTTGACTCCCGCTGCATGAGGCCGATCACAGTCCAATCAGCAAGCTGCCCAATGCCCACTATGTAGACAAGACATGACAACAGACCAGGACTATTCAACTCCAGTACCGGAGGGCCAAAACACTTTACAAATCCCTGGTGTCTCAGGGCTTAATCAGTCTCATATTAGAAAGAGAAGAGGAAAAATAGAAAATTGTGTCCCTCCAGTACCAGAGTAGAATAGACTATTGTGGGATCTAAGCATTAACAACTACAATATGAATGTACGTTTCACTCGAAGTGAATGTGCCTAGATAATGAGAATAACAGAAACCTCTCTGTTTAGATTCTCTCTGTAGGTTGCGCTCTGATAACCACAGGAATGTTTACATTGACCAGTTGGCATGGGGGTTACTGTCTTGGCTTTGCTAGATAAACACACCCCTCAATGTATATAACAGTTGTAACCAACAATACAGTGAGAAGAGACTGAGTGAGATGAGATTGAGGTTCTGTAAGGAAGACCAGGTCCGTAACCTCATGTACAAGACTATCTAATGCTGCAATAAACAAATGATTTACTCTCTACATTGACAACCGGGTACGCGAGTTATTATAACAACCACTATACGAAACAGCTGATTTCTAACACTAATTATCTTAATATTTGGGCCTACACACTTTTATATCACATTAACACAGCCCAAATAATTATCCTGTTTTGAAGGCCTCCTGCAAACCTAATACTATTTTATATACCAAAAGCAGATTTCTAAATATGAGCATGTTGCAGAAATGTAAATAAGCAAGTAAGGTTCAATGGATGCTTCATGAAACTGGCACACTTTTCGTTGAAGAAAAGTAAAAGTGAACATAACTGATTTTGAAGGGAAGCAATAGTGAAATTATTATCATTCTGAAAATATACTTCCTCTACAAAGTGCCACCTTGCAATCGAACCTGGGTCTAAAGATGAATGAGTTTTACCTATTAAACCATTTTGAATGGGATTGAACATTGGTATGTCTGAGACATAAGGAATATCACTTTTTCCGGATAGTGTTTTTGGAGTAGCTTGGCAATTTGGATATAGATTCATTCATGTGAGAGTTCTTCCTCCAAAATTCAAAACAGAGAGACATTAAAAAGGAGTGACTAATATATGGCCAAATGCAAAAACAATCATTTTGAAAAGATTGACATTTCAGGTATATTACTTCAGTGAGTAAAAACAACCTTTGTGGATTTCAAACCCCCCAAAAAGTTGCAAAGGAAGGTTTGGAGTGAGGAACAGAAGGGTTAAAATGAAGAGACTACTGCAAATTGAACGCTTCTGTTCTCACTCAAAATTGTCCACCTTTTTTGGAAAGGAAAGAAAAAGGTGCAGTGGTCTCAAATGTTTCCAGAGCTGTATTTACTGAATGAATGTTACCTAAAAACATATTTGGCCACAAAATGCTAAGTAAAGTTAGGCTGCAGAAAGTTGGTTGAAAATGCAGAGTACGCTGAGTTAAGCAAATACATAAAGCATAATAGCTGGCTAGCTTAGATAAGTAGCTTCTCTAGACTCTTCCATTCAATAAACTCTGTGTTATGTGCAGCGCTTGACTTCGGCAAAAATAAGTGCAGGAACTGCCGGATTGCACATTAGACTATGTTAGTAAAAATGTTTGTTTAATAAGGCTTGTTCCAATAAGGTTTATTCTTCGTAAAAAAGGAACAGGAATGCTGTTTGCCTAAAGTTAAAATTACCGGAACGCTGTTCTGCTCCGGAACGCTGTCCGGACCATTCCGGGTCCAAAATAATTCCCCCTGCCATAAATCTCCCCCGCTTCGCATGAACGCACACTCCCCATTCTCATTGCTGCAATCCTTTTGGTAGCTACCAAAATGACCATTGCAGTCCCAGACTCTGCAGTCCCAAGATGGGGTGGGGGGTGGGGGGGGTAATTTCGGCAGGCAGGAAGATGGCCTTGCTTAAATAACCCCCCCCCTCCAAACTTGCTTAAAACTTTGTTAGGTAGGAAAGAGTATGGTCTTATCCTAATTTGAATTTATAGTTGCAATTGGAGCACATTATAAATCAAATTAATGAAATGAAATAAACAGTTCAGGGCAATGATGGCCTAATTATTATCCTTACACTTTAGCGATCACTAGTCAAATCAGAAATGGGTGATAGGACCGATTTTTGCCAAAGATTTGTTAATAGTTATATACTTGAAACAAATAGCTATGAAATCAACCTGTCTTAAAATAACGAAACGATTCACAATTAAAGCTTTTTGCCTCAAAGATCAGTGAAATATGTAGGCTAAACTGTCCTCTCCACAAGCACACATGTCGCAGCGAAGAGAATCAAGAGTGTGTGTGTTCACGCGAAGGAGGGGAGATTTTCGGCACAACACCAGCCTAAGACAAGCAATGGATATGAATATGTAGTGCTTATGTGGTATGGATAGTTTATAAAAACATGTATTATGTTTTCTTCTAGGTCTCCTGCTAGATCACGTATATCGGGGCAATTTTTTTATATTGAAAAACGTGCCATTTTCCTGCTCTGCTCATCTCTCCTGGGATTCAGCATGTTCGCTGCCGTGAAATTAAACACATGATCCTTTTGAACACACTGGCTCAAACATCAGCACACACTCTCAGCAACACTTAAAAAGACATCACAACAGCTTTTATAGACCCATGAAATTAATGTTATATGTGTAATCGTTGCAAAAAAGAATTCTGGTCTACTTCATGTTTTGTTTCCAGCATAGATTTAGTTGGTTCCATACTAACTTTACAACAAATGTAAGTTTATTTATTTTTTACTATTTTCTTAATTCACCCAAGGGCCTTAAAAAGAGGAGTGGGGACTCATTATGCTTTAGCGCATACCAAAGGTTTTCTTTGTTGGAGTCCATGATACCATGTATCTTAAAGTGTCATAGTGGGGATCAGCTACTTTTCTGAACGGCTATATTTCCAACTACGCAAAACCCACCTCTGGTGTTTATATTATATAAAAAGCTCTATTTTGTTCACATCTGACCATAGAACCCAGTCCCATTGAAAGATCCAGTAAAATTTGGTAACCTAGTAATCCTAATGACTCAGATTAACTTAAAAATCTAAAATGTTAATGGGAATACACCCCAATTAGATTTTACTCATGAGATTTTCTTCACTTTTTTTGATATTTTTACTTTTTTTGTGAATAGTTTGAATGAAAGACCAAGAGAATAAACAGCAAAGACAATTCTTTCACAGCCCCTTTTGCTCATGTTTACCAAGGGTGCCAATGTCTGTGGTGAAGCAAGCAATGTGAGCTCTTTAGAAATGCTAGGATATATTGACTGAAAACCTTATTTTAAGACATATTCTGAATTGGGCAAAATAATAAAAAATTCTTATAAAATATTTGATATCATACCTGAATGCTAACATAGCGCTCTGGAAAAAATTAAGAGACCACTGCACCTTTTTCTTTCCTTTCCAAAAAAGTAAGGTTTTGAGTGCACAAAAAGAAAGGATACAATTAAGAGACCACTGCAAATTGAATGCTTCTGTTCCTCACTCAAAATTTCCTTTTCAACTATTTTGGAAAGTTAATATAAAGATTATTCCAGGCCTGTATATTGAGGACAATGGTTTAATTTGAAAATTACAACATTTGTTAGGCATGCTCAGGTTCCACTAATTTACCACCAAATCTCCCTGTATGTTTCAATACAGGTGAATTTCAAAATGCTTAATGTTGGGCCTCAAGTCATATTGAATCAAAAACACTCTAAAGGGGCTTGGGAATTTCCCGGAACCTTAGGATGCATTATTATAAAAATTATTTGCTGATTTGACATTAATTGACATTAGTTATTTTTCCAATCTAAATGTACTGCGAGTCAGTACTATATATTTTCCCCTATCACACAATAATAACCATTTGTAGGGTTTAAAATTGTGCTCCATTATCATCATCATGGTGATGAGGTCATGGGACATCATGGCTGAATCGGGTTGGCATTAAAATGTGCATTGTTGGTTCCTGGGGTCTATTGTGCCTTGAGCTAGGTTTGCATGCTCCATTGGTCACAGCTGAGTTCATTGTGTGGACTGCAGGGCTCTGCCTAGTTTGTTTTTCCTCTTCACTGATTACTGGATATCTGTTCCCTCTCAGCACCCAGAACCTCTCAGCCCTGTTGCTACTGGCTGCTTGTTTGAGATACTTTGTGAGCATGAATGAAAGAATGTTTAGGCCTACAGCACAAGTGTCTGTCTGCTACTCTAATTGTATTTTACTCACATCACCTGTGTCCAATAAAAGTATAATATTCTAGTCAAATCAACCTAATTTATGTTTGATCTGAGACGGTATGCAGTAGGCACAGACATACATGCACAAACAGGTCTAAACTAATACAACAACATTGTTATTAATCAGTGTTTCCAAAACTGGATAATGACTAGTATAACATGCCAAGAAGTTATTCAAGTGTGATCAGAGACAGTGTTCTTTGCAGCCATACAGTATATGCACTGATGTAGGACTCATTTAACTGGGATTAATCAATGTATATAGGACTGGACAATAATAGGTCACACCGACCATATGTTTTAAGAGTCAATTAGATTTGTTGATCTACACTGACAGACTTGAAGTAACAGCGCATCGCATCGGTTGCATCCTTTCGACGCTAAAAACAGCTAGCGGTTTCTAATTGTTACCCCTTTATTATACTCTTGATTTAGCACAATAAAAATGTAGCCATCAGCCTTGGTTAAGATTAATGGTCGAATTTCTTACCGAGCATAGAGAAAATGAAGTCCTTGGCCGTGTGGATCTCAAGCGCTCGCTGGTCGTCATATTCTCGCTGATCATGTTTGCTAAATTCTTGAATCAATCTGTTCAAATCCTCGATTCTTGCCCCAGACCTGAAATCGAGCTCAGGGTAGCTCGCGATAATCTTGTGGTTGTTGTTCGTGGAGCTGGGTGTCGCAGTGGGGCTGTTTCCCAAGCTATTTACGGACCCAGCCCGGCTGGTTAGAGCAGGGGCCGCCATGTTTGCAAGAAAAAAACAGCACTATGAATGCAGGCGTCCCAAGTCCTCACACTACACTTGCCACCTGGGTTCAGTTCAGAACATCGGGTAGATGCGTTTCGCGGGCGGTAGAGTGCACAAACAAATGAGGTCCCTTGAATTTGAGGCAGAGTTTGCAAAGTGCTCTCCCTTTGGCTTTTTCATCAGCGAATATATGGATTAGTGGCTGTAAGTGATGGTCTGTTGAATCCTAGAAAAATAACTGTCATAGCTAATTCACTATAGCAAGATAGACTGATTAAATCAGATTTGAACGGTGTTGATGCTGACAAAGCACCTCAGGACCAACGAAAGATTTGCGCCGGCGCACTTGCACAACTGATATACCGTGGCCAAGTCGAATCTGACATCTGTACGCACGATTTTTAAGATGTATTCTAAAGATAACAGTGTTAAAAAATAACTCCACATCAAAACAGTTCTCTGTAAGGTTTCCTGAAAATATTATTGCTAGAATAAAAAAACATGATTTGAAAAATAAAATGAGAGCCAAAGCACATTGTTCTGTAGTGCCATTTCACTTCTTGTCCACTAGTTGTACCAGAGAATACCAAGCAATTATTTTTGGTGACCCGGTAGAAAATACCGGATCGGGTCATTCTGGTCACTCTTAAACATGGCGTGGAGGGGGTGCATTTTGAGATGGTTTAGAAGTGACATTTTAATTACTGCGACCACTGGATACAGGTAAGGTGCGCGATATATTTTGCCAATGGCTGAGATCTTCTACGAGCTTTTGTGGCATTTTCTATCTTTAATGTCTGTCTAGAAAATGTATAACTAGACTACTTTAGCGGCTGTCAAAGCAAAAGCTAGCTAGTTTAATGTTAGCATGATGTAAATTTTATGAGACGCTTAGGGAACATTCAGCCACATTCCAATAGCCTTTTGCGACTACATGTCAGTGGAGTGTCCGTGTGGAAGGTATAGGTGTTTAATATTTTAATTGTGCCATAATATTGCTCGCAAATGAAGTTTATGCATCAGTAATTTATTACACTGGTCAGCCATTTTGTCTGCCATCATTTCTTTTATCTCTTAGCATTTCAAACCCCATAGGGAGACATGTATAAGACACATATTTCACTTGATGTGCGTGAGGATATTGCAAGCCTGAAAAAGTCTATCACAGAGGCGTGTCCAGTGGCACTCGGGTTAGTGTGGGGTTGGGGTACAGCATTTGACAAATTTTGAGACTGAAAGAAAAACTGCTATAGTAAGACCAAAAACATATATTTTCAGGAGAAAGCTAATTTGGTGTATATACACTGAACAAAATTATTAATGCAACACTTTTGTTTTTGCCCCCATTCAAAATGAGCTGAACTCAAAGTTCCAAGACTTTCTCTATGTACACAAAAGGCCTATTTCTCAAAAAGAAAATCAGGAATATGTCTAAATCTGTGTTAGTGAGCACTTCTCTTTTGCCGAGATAATCCATCCACCTCAATGGTGTGGCATATCAAGATCCATTACACAGCACAATGCCACAGAAGTCTCAAGTTTTGAGGGTGCGTGGAATTGGCATGCTGACTGCCGGAATATCCACCAGAGCCGTTGCCCAATAAATTATTGTTCATTTCTCTACCATAAGCTGTCTCCAAAGGCTTTTCAAAGAATTTGGCAGTACATTCAACTGGCCTCACAAACGCAGACCACATGTAACCACACCAGCCCAAGACCTCCACATCCAGCATCTTCACCTCCAAGATCGTCTGAGACCAGCCACCCGGACAGCTGCTACAACAATCGGTTTGCATTACCAAAGAGTTTCTACACAAACTGTCAGGAACTGTCTCAGGGAAGCTCATCTGCACGCTCGTTGTCCTCATCGGGGTCTTGACCTGACTGCAGTTCGTCATCATAACCAACTTGAGTGGGCAAATGCTCACATTCGATGGCGTCTGGCACTTTGGAGAGGTTATCTCTTCCCGGATGAATCCTGGTTTTCACTGTACATGGCAGATGGTGTCGTGTGGGTGAACGGTTTGCTGATGTCAACTTTGTGGATGGAATAGCCCATGGTGGCGGTGGGGTTATGGTATGGGCAGGCGTGTGTTATGGACAACGAACACAGGTGCATTTTATTGCTGGCATTTTGAATGCACGGAGATACCATGATGAGATCTTGAGGCCCATTGATGTGCCATTTATCCATGACCATCACCTCATGTTGCAGCATGATAATGCACGGCCCCATGTTGCAAGGATCTGTACTCTATTCCTGGAAGCTGAAAACATTCCAGTTCTTGCATGGCCAGCATACTCACCGGACATGTCACCCATTAAGCATGTTTGGGATATTTGAGAGAAATGGGCCTTATGTGTAAATAGGGAACGTCTTATATCTTTGTTCAGTGTATCTGATCACAAATAAATCAGAATGTATGCAGGGACGCCGACAGAAATCCCATGACTCGGGACAAAATTGAACGTTTAGGACCCAAACCACAGGCCAAAAACATCTATAAATAGCAATGATGTTACTGTTCATAAAACAGGTTATAAACGTTTGTTAATGTTTTAGTTAGGTAGTACTAAATGCCAAGATTCACTAACTAATAAATAATAATTTAAGCCAGCCAAATGGACCCCGCCGAGGCCTGGGACAACGTTACCTGTTGCCCCCCCCCCCCCCCGTCAGCGTCACTGAATGTATGCCTTGCCACAGTTTCCATGAATGGGTTCTGTTTATTCATAAACTGTGTAAAACAGTATATTATGTCAGTTTTAAGATGTATCCGTTTTATACCATAATCAGTACTTGTAGTTCCGTCTACTTGTATTTTTTTCCTTTTTTACAAAAGGTTCCTTATTCCAATTAGTTATTTTTTAATGGAGAGAGACATTGTGAATTATACAACTTGCTGTTTGATACCCAAACACAGGATTTAAATGTTTTTACCTCAATCCATTGTGTTTGTTGGAAAACACACCAAACCATTCTGCAACTAAACACTTCATGACATGAATACAAAACTGGTGTATTGATTAACAAAAACTGTAGCAAAACGTATATCACAGAAATTCCCTCTTTTGTTCTATTTGTTTTTTGAAAATGAACCTTTGGTTCCATGTATCAAGTCATTATCAAATCTTTAATTTAATCAGGGGTGTAATCATTCCTCGACTTCTTTTGCCCATGGAACATTTTGCTATTAATATTTATTTTTCAACTAATCAGGTGTGCCTCCTTTCATTTCATTGACATTTGTTTCTGTATTTAAGTGTATGAAACATTGGTGGAAATGCAAATGCAACTTTGTCAGCCATTGGCCTTTTACTGTTCACATTTTTCTTTCAGGTTCTCCATTAACACCCAACAGAGATGTGGCTTCAGGAAAGCAGTGAAAGAGACAAAGATGAAGAAAGGGTCAGTGGAAGAGACTGAGCAGATTGAAGGGCTTATCCAGAAGAAGGATGCATCGCTCCCTGCGGAACCCCAACTGGCATACACACCCCCGAGGAACTTTGGCCGACTGGTCAAGCCCTTGATGTTTACAGTAGGGGTAGGTTTTGTGTATTTTTGTTGTTGTTGTCAATGCACTGTAAAATAACAATGTTAAGTGCTTAATTAACCTATTTTTACATTGTGTATGTTCAGACAAGTTGTATTATACATGTGTGAATTGGACATGTTTCATGCATATCACAGCCAGGGGATCTGCTGTTAGTTACAGCAACCCTGGAGCAATTCAGATTTTTTTAAATTTTTTTTTACTTTTTTGGCTTGAGGACTCAATCCATCACCTTTTAAGTGAGTGGTTAGTGGAATTAGTAGAAAAATAAACTATGACCTATGTGATAATTGAACACAGTGAGGGGTAGTATTTGATCTCCTGCTGGTTTTGTACATTTGCCCACTGATAAAGAAATGATCAGTCTCCAATTATAATATTTTTTAACAATGAGACAGAATAACAACAGGGAAGTAAGTATTTGACCCTGCTTCAAAACATGACTTACTACTTTGAAACTCCTGTTGGCAATCATGGATGTCAGATGTTTCTTGTAGTTGGTCACCAGGTTTGCACACATCTCAGGAGGGATTTTGTCCCACTCCTCTTTGCCCACTCCTACATAGCCCCATCCATCGTCCCTTTGAAGCAGTAAAGTTGTCCTGTCCCTTTAGCAGAAAAACACCCCAAAAGCGTAATGTTTCCATCTTTTGGGGATGTTTTTTTTCGGGTCACAGGCAGCATTCCTCTAAACACGGCGAGTTGAGTTGATGCCAAGAAGCTCAATTTTGGTTTATCTGACCACAACACTTTCAGCCAGTTTCCTCTGAATCATTCAGATGTTCTTTGTTAAACTAAAGATGGGCTTGTACATGTGCTTTCTTGAGCAGGGGGACCTTGCGGGGGCTGCTGGATTTCAGTCCTTCATGGCGTAGGGCTGTTACTAATTGTTTTCTTGGTGACTATGGTCCCAGCTGCCTTGAGATCATTGACAAGATTCTCCCATGTAGTTCTGGGCTATTTCCTCACCATTCTCATGATCCTTGCAACGACACGAGGTGAGAACCTGCGTGGAGCCCCAGACCGAAGGAGATTGACAGTTCTTTGTGTTTTTTCTTTTTATGAATAATCACACCAACTGTTGTCACTTTATAACCAAGCTGCTTGGCGAAGGCCTTAAAACCCATTCCAGCCTTGTGTAGGTCTACAGTCTTGTCCCTGACATCCTTGGACAGCCCTTTTGATCTTGGCCATGGTGGAGAGTTTGGTATTTGATTTTTATACAAGTAACCAGCTGAGATTAGGAGCACTAGGAGTGTGCTCCTAGTATCAGCTCGCTACCTGTATATAAGACACCTCAGAGACAGATCTGAGGGGATCTAATACTTATCTCCTTCAATGCAAATCTCAAAAAAAAAATTACATGTGTTTTTCAAGATTTTATTTGTTATTCTGTCTCTCACTATTCAAATATACCTACCATTAAAATTATAGACTGATCATTTCTTTTTTTTCCCTGACTATCAGTTTTCATAAGCAACCATAAGGTTTTGGTCATTTAACACGAACCATACTGTAAAATGACCTGGGTTCCAACAAAGTTAATTATGCCCAACAACTCATGGAGGACTAGAATGTGGTATGTTCCCAAACTGCTTAGAGAATTCCAGGACTCAGGGTTCCAAGTCTGTGCGTGCGTGTGTGCCAGTAGCCCTATGTGCTTGAGTACGGAGATGAACGAGGAATCCTGTAGTTATCTGTATTCCAAAGTAACAATTTATTCCAATCAGATAATAAAGATAGAATACAAAACAGTTTCATACCAACACGATTCAACATCCTCTCAACTAGCCTAAAGGTCTACTAATTATACCATAAGTATTTCGGACACTATAGCACGAAGGTGTGCTAGGAGCTTCTGTTAACACTAGAACCAACAAATGCCTACGCCAATTGGCGTTTGAGTTTGTAATTAAAATAACAAGGCCATTTTGAAAGCTATACACTTCTCGTTCCATGACTTCTCCTAAATAGGCATATTTTACATTGTTTTGTTATCGGAATTCTGAACCGACGAACAGAAAACGATTTAGAGGTGATTTCCTTTTTATTTAATTTATTTTTTTACCCTATTTTACGATTTAATCCGCCAACAGCCCATGCCACTTAGCATTGGTTCCCTAGGCGCTGGTCACCCCTCGCTGAATTCATGATGTCAATGGATGAATGCGCGATACCCCCAGCTGAATAAAAATGTACGTCTATTATTGAAACATAATACAAATTATATCAATCAATCAATCACATTTATTTTATAAAGCCCTTTTTACATCAGCAGTGGTCACAAAGTGCTTTCACAAAACACCCGGCCCTAAACCCCAGGGAGCAAACCACAGTAGTGATGAACTTCAATGGCTAGGAAAAAGAGCCGAAATTTAGGAAGAAACCTAGAGAGGAACCAGGCTCCGAGGGGGTGACCAGTCCTCTTCTGGCTGTGCCGGGTGAACATATTAAGATTCAAAATTGTAATAGTTTAATGCATGTGGGCTAAGCCCAGAGTCTATTTAAACCTAGTCCAGATTGGAGGCATGACCAGATCGACAAGGACACTGACAATACTCCACCCACATTGCCAGGCATCAACCAAAGGGACACCCACCAACTTCAATCATCCTGAATGAGGGTAGAGTATTGACAGCAGAGTATAGTCCAATTGCACCAGTGCGCAACAGAGGGACAACAACAAGCCAGTGACTCCGTTCCCGAATGGCATTGGATGAAGGGCATCCCAGTGGCGATGAGAGCCCACCTGGAAAGATGGCAAGGGTGGACAGTATCCGGCCTTTCTGGTCACCTTCACGCCCCTGGGCCAGACTACACCAAATCATAGACCAGGCCGAAGAGATCTTTTGTAGACGCTTGAAGGTTTGCACTGAGTCTGCATTTTAATTGGCAAATCATTCCAAAGTGGTGGCGCTCTATGAGAGAAAGCCCTGCCTCTGGCTGTTTGTTTAGAAATGTTAGGCACAGTTAAAAGGCCTGCATCTTGTGATCTAAGGTTACGTGCAAGTATGTATGGCTGGATCATTTCCCGCACGGTATGTAGGAGCAAGTCCATGAATTGATTTATAGGTTAACAATGAAACCTGAATCAGCCCTAACCCTAACGGCCTTAAAGAGGCTAGTGCTGGAATAATGTGTTAAAAAATTTTTTTGTTCTAGTTAGGATTCTAGCAGCCGTGTGCAGCACTAATTGAAGTTTATTTATTTACCAGGGTGACCGGAAAAAAGAGCATTGCAGTAATCTAATTTTGATGTAACAAAAGCATGGATTCGTTTTTCTGCATCAGTTTTTGATAGAAAGTTTCAGATTTTTGTTTCAAAGATAAAAATAAGCAACTCTTGAGATTTTATATGTTCATCAAAGGTGAGGTCAGGGTCAAGGGATATGGGCTACTTATCATATGGGTTACTGTTTTTCAATAGGAAATTCAGGTTATTGCGTAGGCTAATTCATCAAATGTAAATCAAAAATGCAAATCAAAAATTTTTTAGGAGGGAAAGAGAAACTAAATCGCACACACATCCAATGTCTCTTTGAAATTTCTCTGCTTCTTTTTCTGACGATTAATATTCTACAAAAGTAAAAGAGAATATCTCCTTTTTCTACTAACTTTTCTCCGTTTTTTTGATAATTTATTCATGTCACATATAGCAAAATCATATAAAACAATAATCTAGGATACTAGAGCTATGCATTGTCCTTGAAATCAACTCGATAGCCCCACTTCAACCCGCAGGAGAAATTTGCAAAGAGACGCGGTTCATAGCCTATTCATTTCAGACCTTGTCTTTCTAATAGCTCCTCTTGGTTTTTCTATATTGGTGTCACCTATAGCAACATATTATATGCCAGTTATCTATGAGACCTTGTCTTTTTCTATGTATAAATGTTTTTGTCTTTTTTTGTATGATACCTACAATATAATGGCATTCTTGTGCTTTAAATTCATTAACCATTTAAAACAGACAAATTCTGTAATTCATTATATTTTTACCCATATATAGTTTGATGATCACCTAGTAGATTAATTGATGCTCTGGATGGATGGTGACGCTGCAGAGGAGAATGTCCATGCTAATGATGACTATTCGTATTCTAATGATGCCAAACGGTGTTCGGCTCTGCCAGTTATAGGGGGTTAAAAAGGCCTGTCGGTTCTAGTGTTAAAGATATTTCTTGGAGTCTTAGTCAAGCTTCACTATTCATCCCACCCAGATAGACTGATTAAAAACTCCCCTATTGCATCTATAATAGGATCACGTCACCTTGGCTAAAACGAAGAAACCGGCATTCACTCATTTATATATATGTAATTGGCACCATCCAAAGCACTTGGTCTTCCAGGATTCTTCATCTGGTAAACATTTACCTGTAACAAATGATACATAACATGTACAGCATTGAAATCTTTTGGAAACACATTCCTTCCTTAATGGGAAACACATTAAAAGTCTGTGAGACCCTCCAAAGTTACAGCTTTGGAAAAAATTAAGAGACGACAGCAAAATTATCAGTTTTTCTCATTTTACTATTCATAAGTATGTGTTTGAGTTAATAATAATAGTAATAATAGTAGTAGTAGTAATAATAATAGTAATAATAGTAATAATTAATAATAATAACAATAGTAATAATTTTAAAAGGCTCTATGAACAACTGACAACATTACTCCCAAATTCCAAATAAGAATATTTTCATTTAGAGTATTTGTAGAAAAACTGGTCAAACAATAAACCAGGCTAGCCAACAATTCCTTTATCCTACGGAAGTCGTACTTCTGTCTGCTTTGTTGAAATGTCCATCCTCACACCTGGTTTGTCTGAGCAGATGGGGCTACCTTGCCCCCCACCTTGCATGCCCGTTCCTTTCAGGATGCAAATGGACCCATCTTGTGAGATTAGGATGTCCCACTGAGTTGAGATGCCAGGCAGCGATTGTCCTGTTAGCTGATGCTGAACCACTACTGTGATTGTTTCTGTTGCAGTGTCTTCTGATCTATTACTACATTCAACAGTGTGCTAACGGAGAATAAGGGGGACTAATGCCATTTCAGTTTACAGGCTGTTCATTCGGCATAGCAGCAATCTGGCAATATGAGTCACTGAAGTCCCGGGTCCAGAGCTACTTTGACGAGGTCCGGGCCAACTGGCTGGAGAAAATGCGTCCGCAGAAACAGGGGGATCTTCGCAAACAGGTGAGATTAAGGAGGAAACGTATAATATTGGATCAATTCTATATGAAACAAATTAAGGAATCACAAATCACACATCAGGTCTTGATGAATTAAATATATTAAAGATCAAAATCTTTACTGTACATTCTGTAATTTGTTGAGAACAAAATGAAATAACAACGGTCAGTGGAAACCAAAATTACCTACTTATTGAGGGCTGGATTCAAACTTACACTTAAAATCAAAGTAAACAATTAAAATCATAGGCTGTTTCCACTTGTGTGAATTTCGTCATGGCAGCTCAATGTGAGTCAGGAGTGTGTATGGCCCCCATGTGCCTGTCGGCCTTTCCAGAATACGTCTACGCATGCTCCTGATGAGACGGCGGATGGTATCCTGTGGGATCTCCCAGGGCCTGGATCAGGGCATCATTGAACTCCTGGACAGTCTGTTGCTTTAACATGGCCATGTCGGATGCACTGGTACATAGTGTCCCCGAGGATCTCAGTTGGATTCAGAGCTGGGGAATGTGAGGGATACTCAATGGCATCAATGCCTTCGTCATCCAGGAAATGCCTACACACTCTGGCCACATGAGGCCGGCATTTTTCTGCACCAGGAGGAACCCAGGGCCCACTGCCCCAGCGTAAGGTTTGACGATGGGTCTCAGGATTTCATCCCAGTACCTAACAGCAATCAGGGAACAGTTGCATAGCATGTGAAGGTCTTTGAGACCCTCCAAAGTTACAGCTCCGGAAAAAAATTAAGAGACCACTGCAAAATAATCAGTATGTGTTTGAGTAAAATGAACATATTATTATAAAAAATTCTAATCTATAAACTCCTGACATCAATCCCAAATTCTAAATAAGAATATTGTCGTTTAGCGTATTTGTAAAAAAATATCTGGTCAAAATAACCAAACAATAAACCCGGCAAACCTAGTTCAGCTGGCCCGCAAAAGAAAGGGTTGCCCTCAAGATTCAAACCTGGGTCGCCCATGTGTTATTAACCACTACACCACAGAGCTGTACATTTGATGTGTGTCAGTGCAGTCTCTTGTGTCTGCCCTGAACAAATCCTCTTTTGCCAATGGATGTTTTAACAGCTTATTGGCCATTCGTGAATGATATTGATACAGTTAAACGGACTGTTTCTTACGTTACCAATATTTCACAGGCCCGCTTCTGTAACCACTACTTGTAACAAGGGGTTGTCACTAAGACATTTGCTCTTTTTGGCTGGCTCTGCTTACGCGGTCTGTCAGAAAAGATGCATTGTTTTCATACCTCAAATAATGCAACAAAAAACTTTCATTTTTCAACGACAAAATACTTATGTTTTAACTCTGAGTTCAGAAATTAATATTTGGTGGAATTACCGCTTTCAACCCGTGACCATCCATCTTCAAATTCCAGAGGTTTTCAATGCAGTTCAGGTCTGGAGATTGGGCTGGCCATGACAGGGTCTTGAACTGGTGATCCTCCATTCACCCCTTGATTGACTGGCTGTGCGGTATGGAGCATTGTCCTGCTGGAAAAACTATTCTCAGAGTTGGGGAACATTGTCAGAGCAGAAGGAAGCTGGTGTTCTTTCAGGATGACTTAGACTTGGCTTGATTCATTGGTCCTTCACACAGGACACATGGCTCTTCTTTGCTTCTCATTGATTTTCACTTGTTTCTAGCTCTGCATGACTTCAGCCCTACCTCTAGCCTGTTTTGAAACATCCTTGCCATTCACTTCACCCTAGCTGCTGTTTGCCATTCTTTCTGTAGGTCACTTGATGTCATCCTACGGTTGTTGAGTGACATTCAAATTAGTTGACGTTCATCTCGGTCAGTGGACACTCGTTTCCGCCTCCTGCCAGGCTTTTGCTTTGTTGTCCCCAATGTTTGTTGCTTGACCTTGTTCTTATGAACCAGCCTCTTTGAAATTGTCAGGATGGAAGCAAACTGACGCTCACTGTATCCCTCCCTCAGTAAAGCCAGAATTGAACCCTTTTCCTCACTC
Organism: Esox niger; assembly: GCA_016801105.1. Classification (NCBI taxonomy): domain Eukaryota; kingdom Metazoa; phylum Chordata; class Actinopteri; order Esociformes; family Esocidae; genus Esox; species Esox niger. Next base: position 21,434 of record JACXGJ010002072.1, on the reverse strand, counting down.
AAAGCTTTCCATTCAACTATTTTGTCATGCAGAATAGTTATTTTATTTTAATTCAAATCACCTTTGATCTACTACTTGCACTGTTTTTGCCATCCAGCTGGTCCTATTGCAAGAGGATCTTGCAGTAACTTTCATATTTCAGATTTTGTTCAGGAAATCACCTAATCAGTACCTCATTAAGTAAAATAAGGTGTGCCTTTGTTGGAATTGAACAGACACTGGAATGGAATGGATGCCATATACAGTAGATATAAAAAGTCTACACACCCAGATGTTTGTGATATAAAAAAATGAGACGGATAAAACATGTCAGAACTTTTTCCACTTTTTATGTGACCTATAACGTGAACTGAAATCTTTGAGGGAAAATCAACAAAAAAACTAAGTGTGCACACATTTAACCTAATACTGTTGAAGCACCTTTAGATTTTATTTAGGGCTGCAGCTATTATTGTAATAATCGATTCATCTGTAGATTATCTTTTCAATTAATCGATGAATTGGATGAAAAAACTAACTAAAAAGCATTAATTTCCAACCGTTTATTCTAAAACAGAACTGCAGTGCCAATACAGTGCCAAAACTCTTCAGAAAGAATTCAAACAGGTTGCTCCTTGAACATCCATGAGCTGTTGAAGTACAAAAGAAATTGACTAACTCAAAAAACACATGCTTTACATCTGCCAAATATATAGGCTTTCTTTTAAATGAAGTGCACAAAAATATGTATATTTATGTTTAAAGGGACCTGAGCTGTCAGAACAATAAATAATTTATAAAATAAGAAAACTTAACAGGATTTGTTTGCATGTTAGAACTTGTTCTCTACACTACACTTACAGATGCAAACACATACAAACTCTCACACTCACAGACACCCACACTCTCTCTCTCACTCCCTTTGTTCAGACACTTTGAATTGCAATGCAATAAATGTGAGCATGTCCAGATGCTCCTGGCTCAGGCTTGCGCTTTTATCTTGTAGGCTATGTTTCCTGCTGCAGAAAACAGCCGCTCAGGTGGTGTTGAGGTGGCAGGGATACATGGGTAAGACTTGGCTAGCCTGGCCAACATGGGATATCTGTCATTGTAAGCCTTCCATCACAGTAATGTTTTTTTTTCTTTGGCAAGGCTCTTCTCCAAAGTATGTGAGGACGTCGTTCCTCACTTGGGTTTGGACATCCTCAGCTTTGCTTGCTCTCTCCTCTTCTTCACCATCAGAACCAAGGAGTGAGTCAAGTAGAGTGGCTAGCGGTGTTGATTCAGTAGCTGTGGTATCGGTGGAGGTAACACTGCAACTGCCATGCTGTCGCACATCCATCTTCCTTCTCTCTTCAAGTGCAATTTTTTGCACTTAAGTTTGAACATTTAGGACTTCATCAGGTGAAAGAAACTTCAGTTTCCTAAACCTTGGGTCAAGGACCATCGCAAGAATTCCTGTGTTTGGTGTTCTGAGAAAGCAGTCTCCCTTTTCCATCTCTCCTGCAACTGCTGCACAGCAGTGAGTTGGAATGCCCACAGCGGGGCTGACTCATAGGCAGCACTCTGGGTGGACTTCAACATCGCCTTGACAAGAGGAGATATTGTTGCATATTTCTGTCCACTCATGAACACAGTGACACATTCAAAAGGCTTGAGGACTGTTGAAAGCTCTTCCAGCTGGCTCCACTGGTCTGGTTTCAGGTCCAGCTACCTTTTGCCTCTCTGTTTGTTTGACAGAGCTGTCAGACAGTGTCTCCTTTGCCACAGGCCACCTTTGCTCAAGCAGTCTGCTTATCATATAGAATGTGCTATTCCCCTTTGTGCTTGTCTTGAACAAGGCTGTGCTCAGGTGTGGCCATTTGTTGTTTCACTGAGCTTACTGCTGGCTAGCTCGCTTTTCTTAAAATGTTCTACCAGACATCTTGCACCCCTGACAACTTTTTCAATGCTTGGATGCTTCAATGCAGAATTGATCACAAGTTGCAAAGTATGGCCAGTGCAACAGAGGTTCACTTGAAGCTTAGTCATTAAATGATTACCATCATTGTAGTAAGTGCAAGTTAAGTTCACTTATACACTACATTTAAACACAGTTTAAGATTACTAAGTGCCATCCAATAAATTTAAAATGACATTTAAAAGTACAACACACGCAAATATATTTGTAAACTGACTGATATGGGACAAAGCACAGAACATATTCATGATGACAAATTGAAAAATTAAAAACTATACCACCCCTGCTTTACTGCTGTTATTAACGAGCTATCGCTAAGCTAACTTGTCAAGCTGGATTACAAATAAACACCAGCACCAGAAGAACTACTGGAGGACATTACGTTCCTCACTTCAAAAGGGAACAAAAGTAGGATTCTGTAGTGACTTAACCTGCTATTGAACTCCCTTCCTCCTCATCAAGGACTCCAACATGTTTACGTCTTAGTTACTAAATCATCACCGTGGTGCTCCCGTGCCATGACATGTCACTTTTGCATATCTTGCAATAAACACCCTTTTTCAATGTATTTAGTGTGAAATGCTCCCACACTTTGGATGACTTAGGTCGTACTGATTTCTCTGCCACCGCCATGTGTTTCAGAACAATGTTACGGGTCTCTCCGTTGGTCTTTCCTCTACCTCCGCTCTGCTTTTTATTTCCCCGCTCTGCTCCACGCTCAACTTTTTTTTTTTTTTATACTGAAACATCTCTGCGACTTATTGAGTGGTGTAATAGTTGCGCGACACAACGAATCAATAATGAAATTCGTTGCCAACTCTTTTATTAATAGAATTTAATCGATTTGTTGTTGCTGCCCTAATTTTATTACAGCACTTAGACTTTTTGGGTATGAGTCTGTTAGCATGGCACATCTTGACGTGGCAATATTCGCCCACTCTTCTTTGCAAAAGCACTCCAAAGCTGTCAGATTGTGAGGACATCTCCTTTGTACAGCCTTCTTCAGTTCACCCTACAGATGTTCAACTGGATTCAGGTCTGGGCTAAATTCATCCATTTATGTCATGCATTCTGTGAGGGGTGATTAGTTCCTGGGTACAATTCTGGTCTGTTGACGGATTTAGTCGAAAATAGGGTAAAAAAAAAAGTTTCTAGTTTTCTGTTGGTTAGTTTAGATTTCTGACAACGGAACAATGTAATATATGCCTATTTAGGAAATGTTATGGAAGGAAGAGGGTATTGCTTTCAAAATGGCAATTTTTATTTGAATTACAAACTCAAACACCAATTGGTGTAGGCATTTGGCGGTTTTAGTGAATGAAGGGGATTATGTGAATATGAAGTCTTTCCACAGCATTAATGTGCAGATAGGGTTGCACCTGCATAAAGGAATGACCCCACAGGGTCCAGGCAAGTGAACTCAGCATTGAAAATTGCCCAAAAGCAACTATACTTGCTGAGGAGCCTAAGAGGTTTGGCATGTCTGCAAAAATGCTCACCAACAGGTGCACCATTGAGTGTGTCCTCTCAGGCTGCATTACTGCCTGGCACGGTAGCTGCTCTGAAGTTCCTCTAGAGTGCGGTGAAGTCTTCGGAGCACGTCATCAGCTGCCACCTCCCCTCCGTGCAAGGCATCTACCTTACACAATGCTTTTGGAAAATCATTAAAGACTATACAACCACCAAGGTTATGGTAGATTCATACTGCTGTTGCTGTCTGGTAGACACTACCGGAGCATCGGAGCCCACATTTCCAGACAGTTTTTCCTTCTGACCATAAGGCTTCTCTACCTGCAACAATGATCTATGATCATACTGATCACACATGAACATTCCAAATGCTCTGATGTCTATCTACATAATGTACATTAGAATATTATTTTGTATGCACCATTTATAGGGATATTACACTCCTATTATATTTATAATATTCAATGCTTCTACCCATATTGTTCATATGTCCCATCCTACCCTCTTACAATTGCTATTTTTTTTTTTTTCTATATTGCTGTATTTTTGCTTTATATATTTATTAAGTCTTACAGTACAGATGCATTCCATGTCACAAGAATGTCACAGTTCAGAATCACGTTGCCTTATTCGGTGCATTTGATAAACTCTGAACTTGCTATTACACCCCCAGACACGCAAATAAATGTTTAATGAATGGAACACTCGAGATGTGACTTTTTTTATATATCAATGAATGCCCAAGTATTGTCTCGGTCTGCAATTTTCTGACATGCAAGCTCACGTTATTTTTCTGCTGCTGCTGTATTTCTTTTTTCTTGAATATACTGCTCCGGAAAAAGAATTGTCTACCTGCACCTTTTTATTTCCTCAAAAAAAGTCGAAAAGGAAGGTTTTGAATGAAGGACAGAAGCGTTAAATTTGCAGTGGTCTCTTTAGTTTAACCCTTCTGTTCCACACACAAAACCTTCTTTTTTGGAAAGAAAAGAAAAGGGTGCACTCGTCTCTTCATTTCTTCTGCAGCTTTATTCTCAGTCTGCATGTGGATTCATTAATATATCTAACTCAACCTGGGAGAAGTATGGAGACTTTCTCCCTGGAGACTTTTCAGGTTAACTTAAATCAGAGTTGACTAAACTAATTGTTAGCACCTATTCTGAAACTGTCAACTCTGAGTTTGACAGCTCAGAGTTAATCAAACCAGAGTTGTGGTGTAAACTCAGAGTATGTTATCCCTGCTTTCCCCCTACCCCCTACATGTCCTTGCATCTATCAGTTTTATTACTATGAATTAGCTTTTGGATCTGTCTTATTAATTCTTTGAATGTTACCATGTTTATCAAGAAACCGTGCTTTAGGCCTATGTACAGCTTTTCATGCGTATCCTTTGATCGTCCCAAACTGGTCTATAATGTCTCTAATTGTTCCTTGTACATCATCACTATGAGATCAAAAAGAAAAAAAGTATCTAATGGATTTATCTTTGAATAATTTAAGTGTACTTTTCATTTAGTAAATTTTTAGAGTTTAATAAATGAATAAATATTCTTTGATCTGTGTTCTTAGAAATAATCGTTTTATGTATTCTTTTTTTGTCATTTTTTTCGTATGATAAGACCTTCAAGACAAACACATTCTTGTATTCTTCAAATTATGCTATAAAGGTGTATGCTAATTGGAATCGTTTGCTAATTACACCAAACGGCGTTCGCGTTTGGCGGATACTGGGGGTCTGAAAGTCTTTGCAGCTCTGTAAAAGGCTAATATCATTATAAAACCCTTTTGCCATTATGTTAGTGCTGCTGTTGTGCTGATATAAAGCAGCCATAAAACACCAGTTTCAACATCAACTGTGAAGAGGTGACTCTGAGATGCTGGCCTTCAAGTCAGAGTTGCAAAGAACAAGCCACTGTCTGCAAAAGAACGCACTGGACAGAGGAAGATTGGTAAAAATGGCCAGCATCCCAGAGTCGTATTTTCACTGATGTTCTACTCCATTTTATTACTGAATGGGATGATGTGGTTAGTAGGACCAATTCTTCAGTGTGCTTGTATTTGTGTTACCGATCATTTGTCCAAATTCAACTTTCAGAAGGGTTTTAGAGGGACTGGGTGAGGACTTTCCCTTTAGACCAAATATCTCTGTGCTCCTCCCAGGGTTGATGAGCTACATTTCAGTGCCCCCCGACACACACACACTCACATCTTGCCAAAGTGTATTTGTAAGTTTATCTCTTATGCTGGCTTGTAGTATTAATGCACGCAAACCGAAAAAATTCAAATGAATGTTTTATTAATTTCATTGGACAGCACAAGTAGTCCCTCCCGGTGTTTACTCTGTATTCTTCACTGTACTGTGGAGGCTGTAGGGTTAACCAGTTCTTTGTTTTGTTACAGATCAACCAGTGGTGGAACAGCTTAAGTGAGGGCCATCGTATGGTTTCAGGTTAGATCCTTAATCCTGCCCATAGATTTTGTGTGGTTTTGATATGGATTTTAATTGTTAATTATGGGAATGTGGTTGATACAGTTCTTCCCAGCCTGTCCGATATGCACAAAAATACTCATTTGGTTGAAAATGCTGCAGCTGTGCAACAAGCTTCTACATATTCTGCGTGTTAATTTCCTTGCTCAAAGGTACCTCAGTAACATGTGGTACCCATGATAATGTCTCACTCCTGACAATTTGTTCCCAATCAATCCTCTGATGTTCATTTTTATCACTACCATCTCCTTTTCTTCCTTAGGGATCATCGCTGCTAATGTTGTAGTGTTTTGCTGTTGGAGAGTGCCATCCCTTCAACGTTCCATGATGAAATACTTCACATCCAATCCTGCCTCCAGTAAGTAGGGAAACTGTTATGGTGTGAATATCCCAGAATCTTGGAGCAAGAGCACAAAAAACTAAATAAACAATTGAAGTATCCTAACCAAAACTAGGAACTACAGACAAGAGTAATCAGTGTGCAATACATTGGGTTGGTTGTAACCTGAAAATGTTTTGCATTAGTTGTATAATCAGGTGTTCTTGAGTGTAAATTAACGGTTTGCCGTAGTTTTAAAATAATTTTCTTACCAGTTTGGATATCATGATGTTTTGCTTTTGAGGTTTGACTTATTGCTTTTGGGAGTTTGATTTCCACAACCGATGTTTTCACCAAGCATGAACGCATTGTTTTTACGTTTAGAACATTATTTTTCACATTCATTTTTTATTCAATTCATATATGGTAGGATATTGTTACCATAAACTGTCCTATCTTATCATATTACAAATGAAAAAAACTCTTTAGGAAGTGTTACCAGTAATCAAGGATCAAACAGGGCAATATGTACTACTATCCGAATTGAATGGAATGACAATGAGTGCAATTATTTTAACTTTAACTGTGTCTGCTAATAGTGAGATCTCATATTTCTCTATCAGCAACCTATATTAATGACTGATACTGATATCAGCAACATCACTGTGGTAAGTTTCAGTATGGTCAGTTTAGGTTTTCTAGATCCATTTTTTAAAAAATTTTTTTATTTTTATTTCATGTTTTTTTAAATGTTCATTAGATTTCATGTAATACTGGTGAAAGATAAAGATTTTTTTGCTGATGGAGCAGTTGGTCAGAATCTAACCCATGTTATCGCTGTACATATGCGCTGAAGTGCATATGTCCGCTCTGGACCGCCCTTTTTAAAGTTGTTTTGTAAACTATTCAGTGGTATTATAACGTAGACCTTGTGCACAGAATTGTGGCTCAGTATTACTCAGTGTGCAATAATACTCTAAGAGCTCTTATTAAAAATAATGGTTTATAAATTCACAGCCTTTACAGACTGATTTATGAAGTGAAAATTATAGTCCAGTAAGAAATAATGCCCAGAGCAGCAAAACATTTATCTTCAAGTACTGTATGTCTATGTCACTACTGGTTTTCAGACGTGTTGCTTCCATTTTTGTTCAGAATGAACTTCGCTGATCTCCTGCTGTCTGTAACCTATCCACAGAAACACCCTGTCTGCCCATGCTCCTGTCTACGTTCAGCCACTACTCCTTCTTCCACATGGCGGCCAACATGTACGTCTTATGGAGCTTCTCCTCCAGCATTGTCTCAATTCTGGGGAGGGAACAGTTCCTGGCCGTCTATCTGTCCGCAGGTATGTGTGGTGTTTCTGTGCAAAATAAATATTTTGTAATGCATTAGAGCAGGGCTGGGCAATCTGGATGGGAGTGGGGGCCACAGATATTATGTACTGGTCATCAGGGGGCCGCAGATAAATTGGAATAACATCAGGGGCTTCAGTCATCAGGAGGCTGCTGATTAACTTACTAAGAAATATATTAAAAGTGAACTAGATCTGATGATAGTTCACGTATCTCTGGGCAATTTTAAGATATTGAACAATGTGCCGTTTTCCCACTCTTCTCATCTCTCCCGGGATTGCGTGAACCCTTTGAACACATTTTTTGTTTGTTTTCACTACTTTGATATTTCTGTAAGTAGGTATCGTCAAGTGTTTTATGGCTCAAACATCTGCACACTCAGCTACACACAGACAGACATCACAACAGTTTTTTAAAAACTTTTTTTAATACGTTTCTAACTTTTTTATAAATTCATCCGAGGGCCGCAAAAAGAGGGGGTTGGGGCACCCATTTGCCCATGCCTGCATTAGAGATTTACATGTCCTGAAAGTACATTTTATTTTGATAAAGAATCAATCTACTCACTGCCAGGTGTCATCTCTACAATGTTCAGCTATGTGTGTAAGACCGCCAGTGGGCGCTTTGGACCATCTCTTGGAGCGGTAAGCCATTCTTACTGATCAGTAGTCTTTCTGGAAATAACAGAATTTCAGAAAACTTGTGGAATTTCCCTTCATTTCTTTTCACTTCACATCATGTCCTTTCTAGTCCGGAGCCATAATGACGGTCTTGGCTGCCGTCTGTACGAAAATGCCAGAGGCTAAGCTGGCCATCATCTTCCTACCCATGTATGCTTTCTCTGCAGGAACTGTAAGTGAACTGCCTGTCAATCTCTCACACTATTCTACCTATATTATTGTTAATCTCCAGAAATGGGCACAAATGTCTTTTAAAAGTATTACATTGTTGCAACCACAAATAATGGCGTAGGGGTCAAATCCAGGAAATATTTACCTCTACCCTTTACTCACACTGTTCTTTATCCCGTCCTGCCCAGGCACTGAAAGCCATCCTAGCCATGGACACAGCTGGCCTAATTTTAGGCTGGAGGTACTTTGACCATGCTGCCCATTTAGGCGGTGCTCTTTTTGGCATGTAAGTCTTAGCTTCAAGTCTGTCTTGTCTCTGCTCACAGTCTCTTAGTTACTTGTTGTGGGTGTCAGTCAGGTATATCACAGTCACCTATCTTCTCTGTCTGTCATTCAGTTGGTACATAATGTGTGGCCACGAGCTTATCTGGAAGAACCGTGAACCGCTGGTGAAGGTGTGGCATGACCTGAGGACGAAAGGTCCTGGCAGGGGAGGAAGTGGCGGCAGCGGCCCCTTATAGAGCTGGACTGGGTAAATAAATATGTATGGACTGACTGGCCCACCTGGTCTGGTATGATTCATATGTAACAGATCAGGGAAGAGCCACATCGACAGCAGAACAATTTTGGTTTAATAATTAAAAGTACAGTTCTCCTTGTCTCTCACACAGATTGTCTGTATATTCCATTAGCAATGTTCTCTGGCATTGTCTGTTTTTCTCTCACTGTCAAAGCAGGATTTTACATTGTCAAAGCATTATTACAACAAACAATCAAACATACAGAGTACAAACACAACATATACAGAATTAAGAGGTGTGTGTGTGTGTGTGTGTGTGTGTGTGTGTGTGTGTGTGTGTGTGTGTGTGTGTGTGTGTGTGTGTGTGTGTGTGTGGCACTGTCTCTCTCACTGGCACCATCTTTCGCTGGTGTACACAAACAGTACACCATCAGGCAGCACTTTTATGTGTTTGTGTAAATAAAGTAGACATTGCAAGGACATACAGTTGATTTTATATTAGAGACAGTATTTAGAAAACACTGAGTTTGAATATGGCTCTTAAATTAACTTTCATTATGAATAAGATTATATGGACTGGAGGGACCTGATCCTAGATAGGCCCTTCTTGGAGACACATTCTAAAAACAGGCCTTGGAGTCTGTTGTCATTTTTTTTATGTGGTTAGGTTGCCTAAACCCTATAACAGTCATATAATCTCCCTAATTGTCGGGACAATGTAGCTTTGGAGCTACAGAAGCAATGATGTCACTGTGTTTTGTATGATCGAAGGCACAAGAATTCTCTGGCCCAGGCAAATTCCAAATGTTTTACGTTTGGGAAATGATTGTAGCGATTGTTTCATAACGCTTGTTTGTTTTGAACAAACCATTTCATCCTCCTCTGAAAATGGGAAGACGAGACTAAAATATGTACAGGAATTTTGTTGGAAGTTGTTGTTTATTATTTGAACCAAATAAAACATTGATAGCATTTTTTGGGTTTCAGGCTACAGCTTTTCTGTGTTTTGTCCAACCGTACTGTATTTGAGTGCATTTGTATTGATTTTTTTGCTTAGTGTCTCATGTTTATATTGAGAGAAGTGATGGACTTTGCTCCTTCTCCTGTCCTTTCCCAGTAAACCATTAACTAAACTTTATATTTCTTAGTATATTGATTTACAGGTATGTTTTTAAAGAAAGGTTTCTTCCCCTGAATCACTGTTGGATGGCCCAACCTAACCAGAAGTCATGTGACCATTTTTGGAAGACCGGATGTTGCACCCTGACGTTATAATAAAAGCAAGCAAGTTTATTTATATATCACAATTCATACATAGAAGCAATTCAATGTGCTTTACCATGAAAATAGATATAATGCAATAGAATCAAAACAATGTACAGTATACGGAGCTTATTCCTCTGATAGCAACAGAACTTGCATTACAATTGGTAAAATATAGCAGGATATACATTTAATAACAAAATACATCAAGAAGAGAAATATAAATTACAGCATAATAATTAAACATAGAATAATAAAATAGAAATAGAATATAAAACATAGGAAGCTAAAAAAGCTATAAGACTAAACAGTGCGGTTATAAAAACAGGCTCACAGTGGGGTTACGTTTAAGAGCTCAGTCATAGGCACATGAAAAGAGGAGTGTTTTTAGCCTAGATTTAAAAATGGACACGTTTGGTGCACGTCAAAGATTTTCTGGTAGTTTATTCCAGTTGTGTTCAGCATAACTGCTCAACGCAGCATCACCATGTTTAGTTTGGACTCTGGGCTCTACTAGCTGACCTGAGTTCATGGATCTAAGAGCCCTGCTCGGTTTATATTCAAACATATCAGAAATGTATTTGGGTCCAAAACCATTCAGAGATTTATAAACTAAAAGCACCACTTTAAAGTCTATTCTGTAACTGACCAGAAGCCAGTGCAAAGATTTAAGAACCGGAGTGATGTGCTCTGTCCTCTTGGTCGTGGTTAACATTCTAGCTGCTGCATTCTGAATGAGCTGCAGCTGTTTTACAGTCTTTTTATGGAGTCCAGTTAAGAGGCCATTACAGTAGTCAACCCTACTAGAGTTAAAAGCATGGATGAGCTTCTCTTGGTCTTTTTGGGACACCAGGCTTTTGATTCTGGATATATTTTTCAGATGGTAGAATGCTGTTTTGAAGACCCATTTGATATGACTTTTAAATGTGAGGTCTGAGTCAGAACACCAAGATTACGGACTTGTTCCTTGGTTTTAAGGGCCCGAGAATCCAGCTCTTTACTAATACTTGTTCTTTTATTTTTGTTGCCAAACACAATAATCTCATTTTATTTTGGTTTAATTGTAGACAGTTTTGGTTCATCCAGGTATTTATGTGCTCTGTACCGTCCCACAGAGAATCTATTGAGCTGTTGTCATACGGTTCAAGAGACATATATATTTGAGTATCGTCAGCATAGCTGTGGTAGTTAATGTTGTTCTGTAGAATTTGGCCCAGAGGTAGCATATAGAGATTGAACAGAAGCGGTCTGAGAACTGATCCCTGTGAAACTCCACCTGTTTCTGTCTTCTCCACAATGTGTGGCTAATTAGTATTCAAACACCTCTCTGTAAGCAGATTTGTCATCAAGTGTAATCTGGGTGTTGGTGTTTTGATGTGACAAAAACGGTGCATGGCCAAAGTCCATATATTTTCTTTTGGTAAACAAGCTTCTAACTGTTGCAGAAGAGCAGAGGATGTATTTTTTATTATTTCCTCTTTTTTGACTTTCTCTATTTGGGATAAAAAATAATATTTGAACAAAACAGTATATTTTACTGAAGCTCAGTGCTCATGTTGGGTTATAGTATCAATTAGAAAATGTAAAAAAAAATAAAGTTTGCTTCCTGATTATTATTTTTGAATTTATCCCAACCAAAGCTCCGTATTAGAGGCTCTTAAAAGTTGCCTTTCTATGGTAATACTGCACATGAGGGTCCATAAGTCCCAATTTGAGTATTATACAGTTAGGTCTGGAAATATTTGTTCACTGACACAATTATCATAATTATGGCTCTGTATACCAACAGAATGGATTAGAAATCAAACAAGTGCAGACTTTCTGCTTTAATTCAAGGGGTTGAACAAAAATATTGTATCAAATGTTTAGGAATTGCAACCATTTTCATACAGTCCCCTTATTTCAGGGCCTCAAATGTAATTAGACAAATTAATTAATTTTGTTAAGCAATAATTGCATGAAATCTGGAAGGTATGGACATCACCAAACACTGGATTGTGTCCTTTGTTATGCATTTCCAGGCCTTCACAGTGGCTGTCTTTAGTTGTTGTTTGTTCGTCGGCATTCTGCCTCAAGTTATGTTATTATCAAGTGAAATGAATGCTTGGTCGGGCTCAGCCATGGCAGAATATTGCACTTCTTTGCCTTAAAGAAATCCTTGGTTGCTTTTGCAGTATGTTTTGGGTCATTGTCAATCTGTAAAGTGCTGTCCAATCAACTTTGCTGAATATGAGTAGACAATATATCCCTGTACACTTCAGAATTCATCCTGCTGCTTCTGTCTTCTGTCACATCAATGAACGGTGACCCTGTGCCATTGGAATCCATACATGCTCTTGCCTTCACACTGCCTCCATGTGTTTTACAGATGATGTGATATGCTTTGCATCGTGAGACGTTCCAAGCCTTCTCCACAGTCTAATCTGGCCTTTCTATTTTTGAGTCTTCTCTTTATGGTAGACTTTAAAAATGATATGCCTATTTCCTGAACATTCAAGCAAGTTTATTTATATAGCACAATTCATAAATATTCAATGTGCTTTACAGTGAAAATAGAAATAATGCAATAGAATCAAAGGAGTGTTCTTAATTTGGCTGGATGTTGTGAAGGGGTTTTTCTTTACCATGTTTTCTGCCATGGACGTCCAGGCCTTTTTATGTTGCAGAGCTCACCTGTGTATTCTTTTTTTCTCAGACTGTACCAACCTGTTGAATTGGCCATTCCTAATGTTCCTGCTGTCTCTCTGATGGATTAATAATGTTTGCAGCCTAAGAATGTCTTGTTACACTTCCATTGAACTCCTTTGACCACATGTTGTGGGTTCACAGCAACCGCTTCCAAATGTGAATGTCACACCTGGAATCAACTCCAGACCTTGTACCTGCTTAATTGAAGAAGAAAACGAAAAGCTCACACCTGTCCATGATACAGCTTTTGAGTCAATCGTCCAATTACTTTTGGTTCCCTGAAAAAGAGCGGACTACATATTAGAGAGCTGTAATTTGTAAATTCCTTCAAATTGCTGAGAGACTGCACTTCAAGCCCATATGTTAGCCCATAAGCCACATATTATCTACCTGTAAATTGAATATATTTTGGGCTTAAAGCGCCTAAAACAAGCAAAATATAAAAACATGTCGCTTTCATAATATTTCCGGACCTAAATGTATATGGAACAGGATGCCAAATTTATACGGAGCCCACATTTCTGATCTGAGCTAGACCACTTGGATCACTTGCATGTGTACTCATATGGGGAGGTCATTTTGAGGAGTCATTGACCCATCCAATACATTATCAGTGGGACTACAGCCCCTGTTACAGAAAAATACTATTTTTACCCTTCTTTGTCCATGTTCATTCTATAAGCAAACAACGAAGCAGAAACCTGGTATTAAACACCAGAATACAACAAGCTATCAAATCGAAAACTCAGCAGATACAAAATTGACCTCTCAACAAAACTGAAAAATCTACATAAAAGCCAACCTCATCGCAAAGAGTAAGTATAAATGTATAATTTTCTGCTTTTATTTCCTTAAGTATAATAATTATCAGTTGCCCTAAAGTGTCAGGTAAATCAATAAAATGTAAAAAATATATTTTCTTTTGGATTGTGTAACAGTCCTAGCAAACTTTTTATGATCACATAGCGAAAAGTCATTTAGCTGATTTATTACCAACACATTTCTTTGGGCTAAGCTGTCATTTAACAACAGCTTAAATTATAGCAGTCAATGTTCCTATCCATTCAATCAGTTTACCGCGTATAGATCCGTAAATTCGTGATGTTGTTAACTGGTTTTCTGTTTGATTAAATACTTGTTTATCTCTGGTACATACAGGAGAATATGATTGATTATTATATTATCGATTACATCATATTTTATCTGTTCAGATAGGATTTTAACCAGATATTGTTTTCCTAAAAGCTAATAGAAAGTCCTTTATTCACCATGAAACAATGTAATGGTGTGATGTTATATTGACTACAGTGAAAGCAATGTATGTTTTTTTATTTCACTTTTTCACTATATTCAATGTTGGTATTATCATACCTGAAGATAAAAAAAATCATGTTAATCTTCCTTTCTTTCCCATTAATCTTGAACAATAATCATATATTTAAGTGGATTTGCAAACCTTTGAATTGGTTTTGGACATTTTATGTCTTCATAAACCAGTAGTAGCCATTGTCTTATTACTAACAGACACATGTTCTTGATCCCCAACCATCATGGGGCCCCAGCCCCAGTATAATCATTAGTTGTTCTGATGGTAGAGGCACCCATATAAAACATCAGTTTTGAAGTCTGCAGTGATTACCATTGGTTTTGATTGTGCAGATTGTGAGCTGCCTGTGGCTGTCAGGATTTTTTTTTGAAGGGGTCCTCAACCCTGGAGCTCATAATATTTTTTGGTATCCTTGATAGTAAATTTAAATGTATAATGTGATATTGCTAAGAATTCTGAATATGGTTGTTCAAAACTACATTAACATATTTCCTCTTTAGCCTTTTACCTTCCTGCTACATCGGTCGTCAGGAGAGCACCATGATTTTAGCTTTCCAGATCCTGGGTTTGTGTTTTGGGGTGATGGCCTGGTGTCTAGAGAATAGCTGCACTAGTTCCCACTCCTGGAAGGTTCGCAGCCACTCTGAGGCCATCATCACCAGCAACTCCCAGTTCGAGGGCCTGTGGATGAGCTGTGCAGCCACATCCCTAGGCTCTGTGCAGTGCCAGAGATACAAGACTGTGCTTGGGCTACCAGGTGAGAGACATACAGGGCTCAATTCATTACTCATGCGGTAACTTTGAAACTATAGAAGAAACATTTTCGGTTAACTGTTTAGAACTGACCATTGATGAGATTAGTTATACTTTTAATCATGTATTGAGGCCATATAATGTTCACAATTGCATGATTTACAAACAGGTTACTCCCTCAGTACAGTTGTATTATGGCAACCAGGAGTTTAAAGCTTGGTCATTGCATGTGGACAATGTCTAACCCCATGGGAAGATCTTTTTGAGCAGGGGGTGCTGATAATGGTTAATTGCGTGGTGGAATTGAACAGTTATCAACCACAGCGGAGATGAATGCCTGACGCCTAAATGCTGTGCTTCACGCCGACCAAGAAAAAAACTGGAATATCGTTAGGGGATTCTGAGGCTGCGTCAGGGGTGGCTACAGAAACCCCAGCACTCCTACTTTCTGTGGCAATGTTCGCTTGTGGCGGTGAAAACGGGCAACACCATCCTGGGCTGGTGTTGGATGATGTTGCCTTCCGTCATGGCACTCTCATGACTCCTTATAATAGGTTGCAAGCTCAATTGTTGTTATTATCTGGTGAACGCTGTCTCCTCCAAGAAAGTATTTGCTGAATAGTACTTTCTGTTTGCATGAGCAAGGCAATAAGCAGAAAGGCTGTGCAAGACCTGCACCAGAGGACCTTTCATATGGCACAATGTCTGACCCTCCTGAGTTTACCGGGGTTGCCGCAACAAGACAAGGCCAAAAACCCACAACTGTAATTCAACAAAGGGGATGAAAATGAGTTAAAATCGATATGTTTATGTACTTAATTTAGTCAAATCCTGTAGTGCTGATTCAGACTGGCCTGTTTCAGTAGGACATTTGGAAGCTTACCTATTATAGACAATACGTAATAGTGAGGTTTTTTTTCTGAAATGACTGTGACTCACTGTAAACTGTCAGAGTGATGAATGCAGGCCAAAGTATGGTCTCAATTTCAGGCCACGGAGATAATAGGGTCGTATATCACCCAAGTATCATTCTATCATCGCTTTGTCAATCATTGACTACAACTGTAGGTTTGTGAATGTCTGTGCCTAAACTCACTGCAATAGACTCATAGGCAACCACCCATGCATAAGAACCAAGTGTAGTCAGAGCTGTAGTCACTAGATATCCTACTTGCAACCTTTCAATATTTAGATTTGGTTATATAGTTATGATATGGTCTAAATAAATAATAATAGTGAAGTCAGCAGAATCTAAGGAGAAATCAAACTACAATGGCAGTTGTAATCATTTCTTCACAAGCTATTCTCTTTCAAATTGGCTTGCAAAAGTTGACTGATCATGGTACAAAAACTGTATTTTATTTAAGGTTGGTGATCATATGAAGCCATTTATAATCACATTGTTGTTTGGCTCCGATTTAAATCATAATGATAACAGAAATCACTCAAATTGCCATGATCAAAAGTTTCCAAACAGTTGAATGTTTGGCATTGCCAAGGTGACACATAGGTGAAATTGCAATTAAAGGTGAATTTCCCACACCTGTGGCTTTATAAATTGCAAGTAGTGTCTCTGTGTAAATAGTCAATGAGTTTGTTAGCTTTCATGTGGAAGCACTGAGCAAGCTAGATACTGAGCCATGGGGAGCAAATGTCAAAAGACCTTTATATAGATTGGAAAGGATATATAAGCCTTGCAAATGTCAGTACTGTTCAATGGCTTATTGAGAAGAGGAATATTCAGGGATCTCTTGATACCAAGCCATAGGCTGGAGGTATGTTTTATATCATCTTGCTTTAGGATGAAGCACTGAACAACTAGGCGTACACTAGAGGGAATTGCACTGCACTGCAAAATGCGGTGGTAGCTGTTTGGTTTCAGGGTGTCACACAAGATGCTGCTCCAGCAACAGAGCCCCAGACTGTCACTCTTCCTCCTTCATGCTTGACAGTTGGTGTCAACCACTGAGAACAAGCCTTCCGCCCACTCGATTGTGTTCAAAACTGTGATGAATCAAACATTTATTTTCAATGGTCACTAAAACCTTCCAGTCTTCTGTAGACCAGTGGTAATGCGTCATGGCACTGGCAAGCTTATTTTTCTTATTTTGCTATCTTAGCAATCGCTTTCATACTGTGACTTGACATGTCAAAATCTTCTTGTCACAGTTGAAACTCAGAATTGATTGCTTTGACCACTGTTAATTTGTGCTTGAAGCTGTTGTCCTTTGAGCCACCTATCACACAAGCTGTTTACTCTCAGAATGTTGTATTCTGCTTTTTTGTGACTTTGGGTCTGCCAGACCTCTTCCTGTCAGTGTTTCATCCAGTTTCCAAGTGCCTTTTGATGATTTCGGAAACAGTACTCACTTGACACCTTGGCATTGTTTGCAATTTCTTTAAAGATCTACACTTTTAGGGGTTATCATGGTCTGTCTGTCTTACTTTGTTCTTTGACTTTTTCACGAAATTATGGTAGCAATGTATGATAACAATATACTACTTCTTGCAGTATAATATACTAATTCCACCTTTCAAACAAACAGTAAGTAGTGAACAAACGTTTGGACACCTGTAGGCATTGTTAGCATCAACTTTCAAGACTTGATTGTCTTCCATTACTGTAACTGTAAGTTGTTAACCTGTTTCTTATGCCCTGAAAAAGGCATTTCTTATAACTTTGAAATATACATTTATTTTTAACCCTGGTCACCCATGTGGAAGGCTGTGTTCTTAACCACTACACCACAGACCTATACCTTTGATGGGTGTCAGTATAGCCTCCTGTGTCTACCCTGAACAAATCCTCTTTGCCACTGGCTGTTTCAGCAGCTAATTGGCAATTCGGGAATGATATTGATAGAGTTAAACAGACCAACGTTTCTGTATGGCATTTGCCACTGGCAGTTTTAACAGCATATTAGCCAGTAATAGGCTTTACCAGTATCTACTAACTTACTGGAATTGAGAAATTGCTACAAGCTATTTGCCAAAGCTATTTCATTTCATGGCATAAGAAGGTATATTTTTCTTTCATGGCATAACAACATACTTTTTTCTTTCATTCGTGAATGACATTGATACAATTACTATGAATAAAGGTGACAATAACTAACTTTTTCATCAAGTGAAAAGACGAGAGAATCATGGAATCTACCAGAGTCACAATACTGTACAACGTAGTTTTATTGCAGCCCTCAAATAAAATTGATAAATGTCGTTTCTTTCAATAGATATTAACTTAGATCTTCTATGTGTAAGGCACTCTTTAACCACTACGCCACAGCATTACATGTTTCAGCAGTCGCTAGACACCATTAAGCATTGTGTTAAAATTACTAATGTTTCTTACTATGGTTACCTCCACCATAACGTCTATGAACTGTATGGCTTTGCCATTGGCCGTTTTAACAGCTATTTAGCCAGTAATAGGCTTACTAGTATTTACTAACATCTTAGGAATATTCATAAGACTTGAGCAATTGCTAGTGAGACTGAAGATTAACTTTTCCATGCCAGAAAAAGTTGCATTATAACTGTATACAGTTTTACTTAAGGCGTACTATAGCGTAACTACTGTATATTGTAGCCAGCAAATGTGTTTGTCTATACTGACCCAAAATGCATGCACGGATGCGTACATCAAAAGTCCACCTGAACAAGTCGCAATATAACCGTAAACAGGCTTACAGTAATGTGGATACTGAAGGTTTTAGCCAGCTAAGTTTTTTAATCTATACAGAATAATTCATAATGCGTACTTCGCTTTGCCTGTAAGCACATCCAAACAAAGGACCTATAGTTTGCAGGACTGCTTCTCTAACCACTACTCTATTTTATAACGGTCAATCAGTCACATTCGCTCTTCTTAGCCGGTTCCGCTTACGCAGTCCGGCAACTATGGCCGGTAGTGTACATTGTGAAGAACAATCAGAATTGACAATTTAAAAAAAATAGTCTCTTATAGGAATGCCACAATACAATTCCTTAAGACTGAGTTATACTTATAACAATCAATAGGGGTGCCAATCATTTTTTTATTTCTGAATAAATATTTTCTCAGAGCAATTGTAATAATATAGTTTTCCCATATTGTTTGCCATGAACTTCTTATTAAATATATAAGAAAATCAAACATTGGCGCACTGTCATTGCTTTCGATGAACCAGTGGAAATCTATTTTAATGAACTGCTCTGTCTCATTAGTCATCTCCTATGACCACCCCTAAGCAAAAAAGAACACCTGGTCACGTATGTGACTTTTTTATGGAGATTACACACCTTTTATTGCTTTACAACCACTGTGCAAAGACTAAAGTTCCCTGTCTTTCAGACAATAGATACAGTGGAGAGAACAAGGACCTATGACCGCTTGCATATCTGTTCAAGCCATTTTGTGTCTAGGGATTTCTATCTCTATAATTTTAATTATTTTCCCACACCTGTGTGTGTGCACTTTCTATTTTTTTATTAAACATGTCGATGGCAGTGGAACTAACTGGGTTTTTGTTGTGCTTGGCAAGCTGGCTGCTCACTGGCTCCTCACTAGCAAATGATTATTGGAAGATTTCCACCGTGTCTGGCAGTGTTGTCATATCCACACGCCAGTACCAGAATCTATTTCGCTCATGCGCGGAGAACAGCGCCGGCATCAGAAACTGCAAAGACTTTGAGTCTTTGCTTGCTCTCCCTGGTAGGTAATTGTTCAATTTACACACAACCTGACCCAAAAAGTCTCAGCAGTTTGACAACTGATCCGCTTTGTATGGCCCTGTTTTAAACGAAAGGCTAAAGTCATGTAATGTTCTCTTTCAAAGATGACTCATCAAACCTGAATTGCCGCTGTCTAATTGATGTCCATTTTATGAAGTGAAGGACTGTGAATGGACTCAATGACATCTATTCTGTTTTGGATGCTTTAGGTTTGGATAATTCAGCTTGCCCTAGTTTTGAGGTTCTTAACCTTTTCAGTGACTTTACCACCAACAGAACTTTGTTCAGCAACACCTAATGTGCATTTTACCTGAAAGTCATTGGTCTCATGTACCCCTTATAGATAGGGCAAGAACAGTGGGGCAAAAAAGTATTTAGTCCACCACCAATTGTGCAAGTTCTCCCACTTAAAAAGATGAGAGAGGCCTGTAGTTTTCATCATAGGTACACTTCAACTATGAGAGACAAATCGAGAGAAAAAAATCCAGAGAATCACATTGTAGGATTTTTAATGAATTTATTGGTCATTTCCTCTGTAAAATAAGTATTTGGTCACCTACAAACAAGTAATATTTCTAGATATTATAAATAATAAAATCAAGTGACCAAGTCTTTCCATAAATACCAATAACATCCCAATACTATGTAGAAAGAAGAAAATGTTTACATCATTTTTTTATATACAAACGATGCTGTAGGATACAATTGTTCATAAATAGCGATGTACTTATGTGGATGGTTCACGTCTCTGAGCTGTTGGAGCTGTCTGACCATTACGCTTACGCATTGCATCCAGATACTGTTTCCATACAAATTATCATATTCTAAATACTCTTGCCCGTTCAAATCTAGTTGAAAACGTTGATCTATAATGTCCTTTTTCGGAATGAAAGCGATGCAGGAATGAACGCAAAGCAAGTCTCTGTTGATACTCCATTGTCTGCAGCTTGGGTAAGGAGTGGCCCCTTGGATCTGAGCTCATGCCATAGCCCATGTGATTCCCTGGGAAAGCTAATCTGAATTGCTATTAGATACCAGGCATCAGACGACCTAGCAATAACGTTCTTAGCGATTGGTCAATAAAGATTCGATTTCTAAACAGCAGATGCACTAAGCTCCATTACATGAAGTGCATAATGACCACCATTTTAGGTGCAACTTTGTGGTTTTCTCACGTAGGCTGTCATGCACAAAGGAAAACAAACCTTACCGTCAATCGCTTCATTGGAATTAGCCGCTAACCGGTAAGGAAAATCTATAACCATTCGGTATCAATGAATACAAATACACAGTATATGTTCTTCCGCGGATACGCATATGGTGGTTGCCTTAGGTTAAGAGGCTCCTCTGTCCTCCACTCGTTACCTGTATTAACCCTCTTTAGTCCATGCTATATTAGGTCCGGATTTCACTACTTGCACATTTAGGGTCCTAGAATAATTTCTGTAAAAGAAAACATCTATAGTGAGTGTATATGGGTATCACAACCCCTTTGGCTAAAAAAAAAGCAAAAAAATCACACAAAAAAATGACACTATTTTGCACCCCCATTCCATTCCATTACATGGGAAAAAAAGTTTTACGACCCTCATTTTTGCATTAGTGAATGCAAATTTATTTTTCAAATATGTATGAAGTTTTGTGGGATAGTTATTTCCTGATATATCCATGCCTTTATAGTGATATTACAGTGTTTTAGGCTGAAATAAATGGATAAAATAATGAAGAAGGTCGAAAATATAGACACCCCA